>LKNJ01001734.1:10807-113051 GCA_002120245.1 Maccullochella peelii
TTTACCAAACTGGGAGTCCAAGTCCTCCATTGAAAATGTCCTTCAATAAAAGTAGGCCTATGTGAGCATAATCAAGAAAATGTATGTAAGTATTAAAAGTATTAAATGTCCCCTGTGACTGTTATTGCTACTATTATATCTGATATCATTAGATGATTATTCCTCATGCATTCATGTAAAAGCAGCTAATTTCTTAGTATTTTATGTAAGGCTGCAACTTATGATTGTTTTCATTCTGGATTCATCTGTTAATTATTTTCTCCATTAATCCATTGATTGATTGGTTTGTAAAACTTGTGAAAATAGTGAGAAATGGCATCACAATGAGCCAGAGCCCAAAGTGACTCCTTCACAATGCTTTGTTTTTCCCAAACCTCAAATTTATTCAGTTGACTTTAATTTAAGATGAGGAAAAGCAGCAAATCCTAAATTGAAATGGCTTATATCAACAACATCATATTGTATAAACTCTTCATATGTTTTGTACGTCAAATCTTAATTCGTGAAGTAACTACAGTTGTAGTTAATTGTAGTAGTAGTGGCAGCAGCCTCACTGCTCTGACACCTGATGGTCATATCAGAGTCCAGCAATGTCCTCTCCACAAAACCAGGAACCAGGAACGAGTCCTAAAACCCTGAAATGAGTTAGCATGTTAGCTCTTCCTGTTCCCTCGTCTGGAAGTCAGTGGGTTTCTTGAACGGGTTTTTGGTTCGATGCCTGAAATAAGGTCTGTGGTTAACACAAGCTGAAGAGATTTTCACGTTTTGTTCTGCGACATAAAATCCGTCAGTAAATACCCCACTCGTGAATTTTGAAGCTTTTACGTGTCTTAAAAAAGGCGTTTGCTAACAAGTTGCTAAATGAGACTACAGAGGTTGTCGGGGACGTTAAACGTCGTCACGCCGAACACAGAAACTCATCTACTCACTCGTCCGCCTTTACAGCCTCGTTGGGTTTATACTCGCTCCCTTGCAAATTTTTATGTGAATAAATTCAAGAGAACATGGCAAGATGACGTCTTTCATGGCGCGGCAGTAACTCTGATGATAACACATAAGATACTTTTGTGTTTTTTAATGAATGAATGAATGTGTCTCTTTTTATCCATGTATATCCTATAGTGTTTTTATCAGCCATTAGTTACATTAAGATGACATTAAACAAGGCCCCTGTCTTTAAAACTGAAATTGGTCCTCAATGAAACCCACCTTTGTGACTGGGCAGTTTATGGGTCGTCTGGCTGCAGAAGAATGAGCCTCAGTGTTATGGAAGCTGGGGGGGCAGCCGATGGTCTTTGTGCAGCATGCATGTGTGTGTGTGTTTAGGGGCTGACAGCTGTAAACTCAGTCTCATGGTGTGAAGGGGTCATGAATAGGTGAAGCTTTGTCTCTAATGGAGGTTAAAAACAGGATCAAATGATTCTGTTTTTTCCACCTCAAAGTTATAGTGGTGAACTTGGAATTGTTGTTGTACGACTGAATAACCCGACGAATATGAAAGAATAACATCAGAAAATAAAAATTAACACCATGATTTTTTATCCACAGGTGTTTAAATCAAATTATCATTTATGGCAAGAAATCCGGTGAATCTTTATGCAGTATATCATCCTGAATATCCCTCAGCATCACAGGTTATGGCTATAATGTGGACATACATTGTGAACAGTTCAATTCTTTCATTTGAAAGATTTCTAAAGAAAAAAGTATCCAGTATTAACAAAAAACTACACAAAAGTAAAAAAGCAACATAATAAACATAATTTTGTGTAACAGAAATATGTTTTCTCTGTTATTATTCTTCTTTCACTCCCGTCTTGGAACCACTGTCCTGTGTGTACTGTAGTGTTTGAGTAATGTGGGTTTTTGAAGAGAGTGTTTCTGTTACAAACGGCCCTCTTCTCTATTATCTTGTACTTGTAACTTTTTGTGTTTTAAGTAGAGAGTTGTCTTTAGAAAACAGCATTTAGAGCATCAAGTTCTCCTCCGAATCCAGAGGGATTATATTCTTTGAGTGCTATCAGCTGTTCATGGAGGAAACTCCATCGACATCAGACCAGACAATGTCAAATATTTTACTGAAAGTAGTTTCTGTGCAGCTCTCAGTCAGTCGGGGACACAGTTCAGTGTCCTATTGGAGCTGAAGCAGATCCTCCTTTAGTCTCAGCTAAAAATTATTCCCCTCCTCTGTATCTTACCCTTCCTCCTCCTCCTCCCACTTGCCTTTTTTTTACTCCCTGAAAAGACTGCTGTGGCTTTTGTTTTGCTGAAAAGGAAACAGGGTCGTCCCCCTCTTTTTTTTTTTTTTTTTTTTTTTTTTTTAACCCCCTCTCCTCCCTCTTTTCTGAACAAGTTGAAATGGAACCATCCCACCCGGGGGTGGGGAGGTGGTTGTAAGGGACATAAATCAAGTGGGAAACCACAGAGCTTTCACTCTGGGGCGGGTCAGGAGGGGTCGACGGGCGGTTCAGAAGGCTTTAAGCTGAGGAAGACCAGAGCACTCCTCTGCAGAGGGGAGGCGACAGGGGGAATATGGGGAGTTAAGGGGGGGGGGTGCCAGGTCATAGGTCACGCATACCAGCATGATGGCTTTCAAAAGTGTACTTAGAAGGGGACATGTAATGAATGTGCCGCTGCTGCAGCCCCCCTGAAGCCTGACGCCATCACAGACTTAACACTTTCTTCCACTATATTAACCTGGTTAACAAAAGTATTAGCTGAGGAAAAATGTAATGTAAACACAACAGTAGTGAAATGTGACTAAATTGCTGGTTGCCCTGTTGTGTACAACAATAGTTTTCCGTTGGTTAGCAGTTGGCCAAGCTCCAGAAACTCAGTCCCAGCAAAGTGAGCTTAATCTGATTTAATTTGGCAAATTTATTTGAACTGCAAATATTAAATCAGAACGTAACTTGAACCAAACTGTTTTAGCTGCTAAACTTGACTTTTAGGTAACGGAAATATAAGTTTAAGCTAAACCGAGCCACTGGCTAAAGAAAATCAAACAGTTTTAACGAATAAACTGAACTTAGCTTACTGAAACTAAAGTTTAGCTGCTAAATCTGACTTTCAGCTAACTTGGATTTCCAAGTTTAAGCTGAACCGAACCACTGGCTAAGGAAAACCAAACTGCTTTAGCTGCTAAACCATTGGTTTCCTTTGCTTCTTGCTGTTTATCATTGTTTCATATCAATTACACCATTTACACAATGACATTTTTACGCAACATGCAAAATCTTATTTTGTATTTTCATCCAATTGGTCCAAATAAAAAGTTCTTATTAATTTACAAACTTCAGGTGAGATAATTCTGAATCTTAACCTTGTTTCCACGGCCCATAATCTATCTTTTTTTATTTTTTGCAGTTATGTGTAATGCAATGTGTATGTGTGGACCTTACAACAATATTTTAGCTACTAGATCTTCCACTGTACTGATAGATGTGGATTAACGAGGCTAATGATGTTCCACACGGTTGCATGAAGCAGTTCTCATGTGTATGTAACGGTTTTATTCTATTTCTTCCAATCACGCTCAGAAAATAAGAAAGAAAACATCACGTATCAGAGAAACTTGAGATATTCTGTGTTCAGTGAGGTGTTTGATGTCCCACAGTGAATCAGAGAGGAAGTTGAGGTTTCTCTGCAGCTCAGTTATAAACTGTCACTGTGTCTTTTCGTCCTCCTCCTCCTGTTTCTCTCCTCATCCTTTCTACTCTTCTGTTCTGCACTCTCAGGTTCATCAATGCGAGGCGGCGGATCGTTCAGCCCATGATCGATCAGTCCAACAGAGCAGGCAAGTTTTATATTCTTTATATCTACGCTCCAGTTCAGATCTGCATCCAGTAGGGAAAAAAACTTTATTCCTAAATCAACCTCTAGTCCTGAGAGTAATTAGATTTAATTTTGAGGCTTTAAGCAAACATTGAACTCGTGATAAAATGTCACAATTGGAATTGATTCAATAATTTACATTCTTTCAAAAAGGCCACACTAATGCAGAAAATGTTATAAACATATGACTTTCTCTTCAACCTGTTTTTGTTAATCAAAGCTTTATATTTGTCACATGGTAATGCATGATAATGATCAACGTCTGACGTTTTAGATTTGATAGTTGGTGTCCGAAAAAAGCTAAATCAAACCCAGAAGATAAACAAAAAACAAAAAATAGATACAGTGATTGTGGAAGCTTCTTGTATTGATAAAGTTGCTGTTTGGCAGCAACTCTCGGGTCAGATTTCAAGGTTTTCTCGCTATAACAACAGCTTTATCCATAATTTTTCCATTTATGGTCCAAAGTCCAAAATGCTTTCATGCGTCACTTCTCAGCTGGTTTGGTGTCATTATCTGATCAGAAAAGCCTGTTGGTTTCCTCCGATTTGCATTAACTGATAATTGAGTTTGCTGATAAGGCAACAGGGCGTGCAATAGATCCGAGTGCAGTTTTCTTACGCCACACATGTTGGAAAAGTAGTTTAAACTTTTGAATGAAAAGTAAATGCCATATTATTATTATTATGACCCATATTTACGCTTATTGTTAGGCGGTGACCTCTAGTGGCCGTAGTAATTATGACAGGAGCAAAGGACTATCACCCAGGAGACCACTGATTGTGTCCCGTGTGAAAACAAAAGTCAGCGTTGACTTTTTTTAACTTAAGTTACGTTAGTAAGTCAGGTGATGTAAGTCACGTCGGCTCAGTCACGGCTTCAAGATTCCACATCACACTTCTGCAAGTTGAATACTGGACCAGGATTGGCTGCTTCCAAACTATTTGTGATGTCACAAATCATGCTTGTAGGCCCGTCCCTGAAAATGGGATTTTCAATGAGCAGATGAATGTGAAAACATCCTTCTAGTGTCAAACTCTGCACAGACGTCATTCTGCACAGTGAAGCTCAAACATCCAACTGCAGGAACAAGAAGACAAACTTTTACTTGCGTAACTAATGTACTCATTTTAACCCAAACCCTGATCTTTTCCTAAACCTAACCAAACTGCGACCATTTCACAACGTTAACCATGTTTTTATTACTGTTACCATGACGACGAAGGTCCGGTACTTGTATTTGTGTCGTTTTGGGAGTCATTGGCTATTTTGTCATTTAGGTTGGAGGACTTGTTGCTATTTTAGTAAAAGCTAGAAATCTTTGAGTCAAGAAAATGTCGCATCATAGTTAGAGATTATGATCTATTGATCTACTGCCCCTGTAAGAGTGTAAATGAGTATGTTCACTTCCACGTTAGGATCCCGGTTTTGAGTCTCATCCTGGTTTTGATCGTATCCGAAACACAGACAAACCTATTCGGGGTTTCTGATCATCTGCGTGGGTGCAGGTGTGTCCCTGACTCTCACTTTTGTACCAACTGAGTAACCTCAGCAGTTGAGGATGAACTCGATTTGGCTTCTTTATCTAATCTTTAGAAATGGAAGACAACAATAACAGTAAAATGTATCCTCTTTATTACTGGTGTCACGACTTTCACTTTTATGTCAGCATTTAGACGATTATTACGTAATTTATCATAATATTTTTTTGTTTTACTGACTAACTACGCTGTCATTTGAGTTGAGGACACAAGTGCAAACCTGACAGACCTATCACAGACCTGGATTAGGAGTTTACATGCCACAGTGTTCTGGTTTCTAGTGGAGTACTCGTACTTCATGCACAAAACCAGGATACAACAAAAACCTGATCACAACCGGATTGCTAATGTGCATGTAAACACACTCAATAAAAAGCAGTCTGAATTTGAGCAGCCTGAGTCTGGCTGGTGAACTTCCCCCCCGCTCACTGTGTCTTTTGCTGTCTTGGCTTCTCGGTGTGTTACAGCGAACAGAGAGGCTTAAACTGCAGGATTGAGTGGCCTCCAAAGCCCGGCAGGATTAGCTCCAGACAAAGACACTAATCGCTTTGACTGACCACTCCATTGAACATTTTAACCTGGGATTAAAACAAATAGGAGCCTGGCTAAAGCGGGGCTAAAGTAGCGCTAGCCTTTTGGCCCCTGAGCTTTGTTAGCATTAACCCCGGGGGCTGACTTCCACACAAAAGCATCGAAACACTGCTGAATGACAGCGATGAGAAACTGTTAAAAGACTTGAGTCCTGGGAATGTCACTATGTAGACTGAAAAACTTCCCTCACTTCCCCTCAAGATGAAACTTTATCGAGCTAATCTCCCCACGAGGATGAATACATTTAATTTAAAGGCATCTCATCATTGATTAATGACCGACTCCTCCTTCCTCCCTTCCTCTTCGCCTCCCTCCAAAGATTAGATAAGCAAGATGAAAATAAAGGAAAATAAACAAGTGCAGAGAAAACGGGAGTGTATTTAAACACAGCATAACAGATACTATTAGATTTTATGCAGAAATATAATAAATAACAAATAAAACATGAACTACTATGCAACCTGCAGCCTTTTCTTTGGTGGTTTCTGTTGACTTATTGTTTGTCTTTGGTTAATTTTTCATACAAAATACTTTCCTACCAGCACATGACCAATAACCAACAACATGTTAGTCGGCCTCTCAGTACATTCTGACTTCCTGTCTGTGGCTGTCAGCTCCAAGCTCATTGGTTCCTCCTGAAGGTGTACATTTTAAAAAAACACCTGACAAATATATAGTTTCATTTTTAACAAGGCTCAGTAATTTCTTTGAACAGCTGCTCACTGTAGTTTTTATCACACAAACAGGAGGAAATTTGTGCATTTGTTGGGGACTATTTTCAGTGGCGGATGAATCCACATTTGGTGCTCTATTGAGTATTTGGGGCAGCAGGACGGTGTGTGTGGGACTGAGTCCAAATAAATTACAAAGGAAGAAGATATATCATCATATATTTGATACACACACAATACTGGTTAGTAGACACATTCACTGCTGGTTTTGGTCTTTTCATCGGACAAGAAAAATGTAAAATATCACCAGACTTATACTTCAACTCTCATCATCCTTCCTGTAATTTCTTGCCCTCTCCAGCCTTTCTTTCATCCCTGTCCCCGACAGCCCTGTTGTAAACAGTATGGCCTGTGGGTCAAAAGGTCAGAGGTCATAGATCAGGTGTGTGAAACAGCCTTGACTTGCTGCAGCAGCTCAGACAAAAGGCTGCAGCACAATATTCATCTGCAGAAATACACTATGAGTCTGAAGTCAGGCTTTTATTAACATACTAACAGTATAAAACCCTGCTAATAGTGCCCCTAGAGGCTGAAATGCTAATGTCACCCAACAATATCATATGAAGTTTTGGAAAAACAAACAACATATTGATGATTTAGCTACTTTTAAAGTCATACTAGCAGTCAGGATATTAAATGTAAACTTTGTTCTAAAGGTTTGGGCTAGAGGAAGGGTCAGGGGTCACCAAAATCATTGTTATTCATCCTCTGGGGAGTGGGAATATCCACAGCAAAGGTCAAGTAAATCTGTACGGTCTGACACTGACATCCTCAGGTCTGAACACTAGCGAGAGGCTGAGGAATAGATTGTGTGATAGACAGCAGCTGTCGAACCGTCCTCCGCCTCACAGTGTGAATGTGAGCGTGATGTCATCACTGTGGGACAGCAGGCAGCGAGATAATTAAAAAGAGTAATCTCCCCCCGTGTCCACAGTGAGCCAGCCAGGACCGTACGGCCCAGATGGTCAGCCAATGGGAGGCTTCGTTATGGACGGACAGACACACATGGGAATCAGACCACCTGGTAAACACACACACACACACACACACACACACACCAAGTCAATCTCATTTGTGGATTGTTTAGATGCAGTTCTAAATGGGTACATTATTTTAATAGTTTTTCATTTCGAGAATATTTGAGAGCATTATTAAAGTACTGCATTATATCGACATTAAACAAAAATAAAAGTTTATAGCTATAACTGTCCCATGAGGCTGTAATGATCATTACACACCAGAAAACAAAATGTCGGACGGATGAATAAAGAAACGGAAACATAAACAGCTTTCTATTGATACATTTTTTACCACTTGTGGGGCAGAAAATGTTTGTCCTGAGGGTGGCACCAGAGGAAATGTCATGTTGTCATGTAAATCAAAGAGTTTGTTACACCTCATCAGCCATGCTAATGTTAGCATTCACCTCAAAGCTAGCTTACAAACATGTAAACATGCATGTTAACAGCTCCTGGATGTTACTCATACAACATACCAACGTTTAGCCTGTTCAGTAACATCCAATCATTGGCAGTATATGTGTTTAGCATTAGCATTTTAGCTTTCTATATGAGCATTTATCTCAAAGTGCAGCTAAAGCTGTCAGTCGTTTGTTTTAGAGATATCGTGTCATGAGCCGTTGAAATTTGGAGCTGTTGGTGGTGCTAGCTAAAAAGTGAGGACCATCAAAGTAATAAGGATTCATCCTCTGGGGACCAGGAATGCACCAAAGTTCATGGCCAATAGTTATTTTCCTCTGGAGTGTGTGACCATCCCTAGAGCCACACCACTGAACACCATGTGAGGCTTTGATTGATTCTGAATCCATCTTCTTCATTGTTTTCTGATCATTTCTGTCAAAATGTAATACAACAAAAGGAAAACATGTAAGTTAATTATGGTTGCTAAATAATAATTTTTTTAGGCCTATTGTCTCAGATAACAAACTGCTTGAAGATAACAAACTGCTTTCATAAGATCACAATTTAACTATCTCATGTTGTCAGGATATTGAACATCAGTCTTATTATTATTATTATTATTATTATTATTATTATTATTATAGCTGATTGTGGATCTTGAGACTTGATTACCTTGAAATCCAGTGGTGGAAAAAATTTTCAGATCCTTAAGTAAAAGTACTAATACTACACTGTAAAAATACTCCACTACAAGTAAAAGTCCTGCATTCAAAACCTTACTGAAGTAAAAGTATGTAAGTATTATCAGCTAAATGTACTTTCAAAGTAAAAGTACTCATTGTGCAGTAAAAGTGTTTTCTTATAATATCTGACAAATTTAGTGCAGTAAAAAGTACAATATTTCCCTCTGACCTGTGGTGGATGAATGGATTGCTCACTGATAATGATACTGATGCATGAATATGATTCAGGATACAGATCTTTTCATGATAAACTGTGTTTATGTGTTTGTCCTGCAGGTGCTATGGGTGGTGTTGGGATGGGGATGGGCGTGGAGGGACAGTGGCACTACATGTAGCACCACCAGCTCCCCCCTGCAGCTGGAGGACTCGCCCAATGTCCCAGCAAACCACCGTGAGTGACACGAGTCTGGTGTTTTAAAGCGCTAGTTCACCCAAATGACACAAAACGTTCTTTTTTCATTCACTTGTAGTTGTTTCTAGCCATGAAGATTTTGCGATATCTGTCTCTGAGATCTCTGTCTCCACCTCAATACAATGGATGTGAATGTAATTTAGTTTGTGGTGCTCATAACATTTAAACATCTGTTTCCCCGTTCCCCGCTGAAAACTTGTTTAGAGGTTTGTGCGAAAATGTGTTTATTCATAATTTGGGTGAACTGACTCTTTAACCATTTGAACCTGATTGACATAATTTTTGTCAAAACTCACTCCCCATCTTCTCTCCTGATACTGTTGATATTAATTGTAGATAAATGTCAGAACTCATAGAAAGAATATCTTGTCCTATAAACATCATATTTAGGCGTTTTCTTTAGTATCAAAGGCCAACCAGGTAATTGTCTGTCTTTATGGTTACAGTGCACACAGGATGTGCTAGTAGCATATGCACATATGTACATATTTTTACAATAATTCTTCATATCTTATTGTCTGTTTTCTATTTATGCTTCTTGACTTGCAATACCAAAGCAAATTCCTTGTATATATAAACTTACTCGGCAATAAGCCTGACTTTTTATGGTGCAGGTTTTCTAAAAATGTAAAGAAATATAAGATAAAAACAGTGTAGTAACTCACTGCCTCCATAGCAGCATATTTCCTTTGGCGAAACCAACTCATCATAAGGCCCATTAGTGACTGTTCTGGAGCTTTCAACCATATGACCCCATATTTCTCAGCTGTCATGGAACATTTTTATTTTTCCGAGCATTTTAAGGACTTCCATGTCATCCATGTTGGCTTTTTTTTTGTTTCATAAAAACCTGTATAGTACCACTCACCTACTGGGTTATCTAAAGAACTACAACAGCAGACATACTTAGTGTCAGAGCGCTGTAAAACAACTAAATATCTCTCTTATCCTATCACCAGCTCCTCTCAGCTCCTCCTCACTGATTAAATCCATTTCCATCTGATTTAAAAGGTCAATTAATCCTCTGAGATCCTCTCCACGTTCTGTCTAACGAACTGATCATTAGCGAGAGACGCAGAATGCTCTCATCTCTTTATTTGATTACACAGAGTCCAATTACTCCGTAAGCAGTTTTCATTACTAAACTGGAGTAGAGGGGGGAGGGGGGGCAGTGAGATTAAGAGGATGTTAATGTGTAGAGAGGAAGTGAAGAGATGGGGGGGGGGGTTCCCTAAAATGTGGTCATTCAGACAGCGACATCACTCAGAACAAAGACAATTAAAGAGTCTTCAGAAGAAGCATTAGTCTTTCTGCCCTCTGCCATCACTGAGCTTATGGCCCTCGGGAAACAATACACCTGTCAGCTGGGATCTGATGCAACCATGCATGCAGCCACAACACACACACACACACACATATATACACACACAGACACACACACACACACACACACGAGGAAATGACCACTCCACAGACGTTTGGCCTCTGTTTCCCATTTGCTTTTTCTGTAAAATGATTCCAAACTGGATCCTAAATTATAATCTTTGACCGTCTAACAGGATCACACACCAACATTTCAAACGGCAAACGTTCGCTTTTTAACATTTATATTTCGATAGAATCGCCACAATTAGCAGATTTGCTCACGGGGGCGAAGTAAATCCATGTGAATCATTTGAACTTTGACGCACAAATTTGCGACATTGACCAATAGCAAGCAATCTTGACAAAGCTGAGCTTTGAGGGGACAAAGAGCCACAGAGGCCAAAATGGAGGAAGCTATTGTAGCTTATTAGCTGTTTAACAATTTGTATTTAACTTCCTCTGTTGGAGTATAAACTTCTACACAACAGAGAACGGGTTATGGGACAGAAATGTACTGTCTTGTTAGCGACCGAGCTAGTTGGTTTTTCAGTTAGCCAGCCTGCTAGCTTGGAGAGCTATTGCAGCTGGTTAGCGGTTAGCTCGCCATCTACAGGAGTACTTCAAGTAGTCAGCAGTTCATCACCTAGCTTCTAGAAAGACTTATTTTGTGAGGATGTTTCACCTTTTGAGGGAACAGAGAGCTGGTGAGTCCAAAGTGGAGGAAGCTATTATGCGTGTTTCACCATCCAGTTTTATTTAACTCACCTGTTTGAGTATAAACTGCCCCACGAAAGAGGAATAGTTTGCAGACAGTTATGAGACAGGAGTTGATGGTACAAATATGTGTTTTGAATAAACTGTACTAACTAGCTTGCTAACCGACAGTTAGAAAGCTAGTTGTTCAGTAACTCTATATTTATTATTTAAATGATGTACAATCCCTGAGACCAAAATGCCAGGAGGGAGTAAACGACAAAGTACAGAGAAAATAGAAAGAAGCTCAGCAAGATATCGTGATGGGCTAGCGCTAGTGTTAGCAGTGTTTAGCTCACCAGCTACAGTGCCAACTTTCAGCAGACTCATCTAACACAAGTTTCTCCTCTTCAGTTCAGTTTGTCTCCTTTTTACCTTTAACTTGTTACCTTCTGTTTTCTCTGCAGGACTCAGCAGGTCTGCAGACCTCCTTGCCAGGTGTGGAGCAGGACCCCGCGCCTCCTTTCTTCCTACCCCCACCCACCCCCTTTGGGCGTCTACCTGGCCTGACAAGGAAACAACTGACAGCCGCCGTCTCCAGTGCGCTTTGTGACTTAAAATAAAAAAGTGTGGGGACAGATGGAGATCCTGGAGGGAATAACAAACAGCTGTGTGTCCTTGCCGATGACACTTGGGAGGATTTTTCTGGATCAGGACACAAACGTCGACGTGACTCTGGATTTGATCATTTCCTCATCTGTTGTCCAACAGATTTAACCTTCTGCTCCTCTCCGGACTGCAACTACGGAGGCCTCGAGTGGACATTTTGACACCAGCAGAGCATCCTCCCCCTCCTCCCCAGCAGTTGAACACATGAAGCTGATGTCTGTATTTCCTGAGGCGTTCTTTTGAAACGGGACGCGTCTACAAACCATTTTTCAAGAGACTGAAGCTCTGAAGGATGGACGGCAGAGGTCACGTGACTGAGCGCTGTTTACCGTGGACTCTAAGAGGATGAGAGACCAGTCGTTACAAGTGCTCTGCTGCTGCCTTTTGCATAATATACTGTTTTAAAGGAAAGGACTTTAAGGACTGTTTCACTTTTCACACTGTGTGTGTTCGTCTTTTTTCATAGACCTCTGTCTTCCCTCGAGCCCCACAAACCTTTGAGTTCTAAAATAAAGAAGAAGTGAAGCAAATTTGTTCCTCGATTCGTGAAAGTATTTTATTATTGACACCTGGAGGTTTTGGCTCCTCGTATGAAGATTTTTAACAAACTGCTCTCCAGCTCTAGACCTTTACAGGTTCTCATACCTTACCTTTATATTCCCATTTTGGGAAATCTGGTTTTCCTCCACCACATTTCAGGGGAAAAATGTTGACTTTTTTTTTCTTGACTACATTTATTTGACAGCTGGAGTTACTCGTTTCTTTGGAGATTAAGATTTTATATTCAAAACATGCCATAAGCTCATACAATATATCCAATCATCTTATTTTACGGGTCCTTTACTTTTCTACTAATTTCCTGGAGATTTTCAAGATAATTTCCCAGAAAAAAGCTGGTATGTAACTATTACCATTTCCTGGAAAGGATTATGTGATTTAGTGGTATAACTTTAAGGGAAATTGAGAATGTGTTTAGTCGGTGCTGTTGGTACACACATGCTAATTACAGTATTTTTGTTTTTAAAAACGATCTTAATATGCTAATATGCAGTTCAACACACAAAACTTAAGTCGCTGATATACTTCAAAATGCACCACAGCAGCAGGGCGGACACGTGCACACTTATAATAAATAATAATAATAAAGTTTATTTGTATAGCACTTATCAAAACCAGAGTTACAAAGTGCTTTACAACAAAACAATAACATACACCATAACGTATGAATAAACAGGCGGGCATAATCAAGGATAAAATGTAAAACAATGGCTGGATTAAAAATAGAGCAGTGCAACGTCAAGAATAAAGTACAATGTAACTCAATAGTTAAGAATAAAATAAACCTGAAAATTATAAGAAAGCCTTCAAAAGTGATTTAAAACAAGATACTGATGAAGCAGGTCGTTCCACAGCCGAGGAGCCCTAACAGCAAACGCTCGGTCCCCTTCAGTCTTTAAGCGCGAGGTGGGAACAGTTAGCAGGTTCCTGCCTGAGGATCGCAGAAGGGGACAGCAGTTTAGGGGCCAGGCCACGTGTAGGCGTGCTCAGTCTGCAGGGTCCTAAACGTTGTGCAGCC
This sequence comes from Maccullochella peelii, assembly GCA_002120245.1. Taxonomy (NCBI): domain Eukaryota; kingdom Metazoa; phylum Chordata; class Actinopteri; order Centrarchiformes; family Percichthyidae; genus Maccullochella; species Maccullochella peelii. The sequence continues at coordinate 24,384 of LKNJ01001734.1, forward strand.
TCGCCGACATTAGCAGACGATGAAATGTACTTCACTCTGACCCTCACACACTTTTACTGCTACGCGGATTCACAAAGCGCTTTAATGTTTTTGCAAAAATACTGGCTGCTTATAAACACCAACTCTTCTCTTTTCCATCTAACTACCAGATCAATTTCTAAAAACTCAGATACACTGAGCGGGTACAACTAAACACTTTCTCCATTTCCCTCTTAATTAGGACCAAAAGGTAAAGCCCGCTTCAATGTCCTAAGAAATGAAGAAAAGAGGACAGGACTCACAAAATAAAGCGTTACCCATCTTTCTGTCCTTCCTTCCTTTTCCCTTTGATCTGAAAACACGAGTGGAGAGAGGTTTTCACCTGACAGCAGAGCTCTTCTCCACATAACTACGGTACTTTTACTTTGGATACTTGAGCACATTTTGCTGCTAATACTTGTTTCCTTTAGTTAACTTTTACTTCTAATTGAGTATTTTTCCAGTGTGGTGTTGCCACCTTTAACTAAAGAATTTCTTCCAGGGTCAAACAGGGGTAGAAAACTAACTTTTCAACCACTAATATATATCAGCCCAGCTTATATTACAGTAGGCAAATGAAACTGAACTATGAAATATATTTTTTTAGCCTATTAGCCACCATTTTATCTATTTTCCATTTCTGAATGCCAGTTCGGCTCAATCCAACATCAAATCAACACACGGGAGGAGATTTGATGGATTGTTTTGGGGGAGAAAAGGCCAAAAAGCCTTCAGCAGAACTGAAGGGAAAATAAAATTACAACTTTAATTTCATGTGTAATGTGTGAGAGTCACTCTGGTTTGAAGAGGAATACAGTTCAGCTCTTCCAACAGCAGCCGGCTCGCTCTGCCTTTTTCTGGCGCTCAACCTGCCGTCCGGTTTGGTTTAAAATATTCCGGCACAACAAGTCGTCACTTCACACAGTTCACATGCAGACCTGAGAGAAGTTATAGTCTCAAGTCCGGCAGAGCGGCACACTCTGATGCAACTCTTCCCCTGGAATTTGACCGAGGAGGAGAAAAAAAAAGGCGATTTACTTAAATCTGTTCCAAACTCTTAAATGGAGAGATTAGTTCCCCCTCACGCTCCAGTTGGCCCCCTCAATGGATGTGCTCTCCCAATCCGCTGGGAGTTTCCTAGATACACCTCATTTCAAAGCTGGAGGCCACAAAAGAGATCATTTATCTTCCTCTTAAAATCAATTACTAATTTGGAGAGTGCAGATATTCGGCCGGGTTTCTGACTCGAGGGGTTTTTGTTGGGCGGCTGCAGAAAACAGAACTTGTTCAGATGAGTTTAATGGCCCTGGTGACATTTTTCAACCAACTGGGAGATCATTATCGAAGCAGAAAACATGAGAGCTAAAGCAAACGCGTCCCTCTGCTTCACTCTGAGCTGACTGACAGGCGGCAGCTTCAACTCCCGTGTTTGACTGCCCTCTTTAGGGGATTGTGGAGACTGCCTTCATCTCCTGTTTTTAAAGCTAAATGTGTGATTAGCCAGTCAGCGGACGCCGAGTGCCCGTCAGAGAATCAAACGTGTGCTCGCTTAAAAAATGCAAAAAAGATGAGATTGAAAAAGAAACACCATGTTCAAGTGAAGAGTTGTCTCTGGAGCCTGCGGCTGGTGTGACGACAACAACACAGCAAAATAAACAGGAACATCAGATTTGAGAAAGATTTTTAAATGACTGTTTGGAGCTGTAATTTCCCACTCATCACGCAGACAGTGAATGCAATGTGTCCAGGCAGGTTATTTATTAAGATTAATACTATTTATCAAACACACACACAAAAAACAAACACAAAAACACATCAAAAATTCAAGACATGACAAGAATATTTTCATAACTTTGAACCCACCTGTGTCTTTCTAGAGGGGTCTAAGGTCATCCCTTAGTTGCTGCTGCTAACACGGGTCCCAAATAATTTACCATAGAGGTCATTTACTGTTTTCTGAATGTCTGAAATCTGAGTGTAAATGTCCCACAATGCAATATGTCGAATTTATACATATCAAAACTGCACCTGACACTGAGGAAGCCAAATGATGGTTCATAAGTGTCCGAAATATATATTATCTGTTGTTTTAGCTTGTGACACAAAAAATAATCTGCTTCACTTTCACTTTCCTTTCTTTTTCAGTCTGATTCTTTTTAATCTCTTTATGCATTTTCCTTCTGTTTCTAGTTTCGAGTCTCTTTTTAGTCATTTTATGTCGTTTTTTAGTCATTAAACATCTCTTTATACATACACATATACGTCTTACATTTCTTTTAAGTCGTTTTGCATCTTGTTTAGTATCTTGTTTCGGAGGGGGGGGTTGGCCAGCCAGTCAGCTTCCTGCCATTTCATGTTAAGTCAGTAAGTGTGTGAGAGTTTGTCAGTGTGAGTGTTGTGTCAGCAGATACATACTGATGCTGAGAAATTGGTCCTGAGGAGCGCCTGTGGGCTCTTGTGCCCAGGGGATGACCCTCGCAGAGGTAACGAGGTTTATCTAAACACACCGACTCCTAATTTGGACTCAAGTAACGGACGTTAGCCTGAGCAGACCCAAATTCCAAGGAGACATTAATCTGCCTCCTCCAGGTCTGGGCCTGTGACCTGCTGCTCCATCAATACTCGGCTTAAAAACAACAGCCGCCTCCTGAAACCCTCCTTGTTCACCGCCTCGATCTGTGGGATCCAGGCGAACCGAACACAAGGTTGGATAATTCATTGCCTTTAATTAAATGCTTGCTTCAGGAGGGATTAAATGTGTTTCCCCATGTGCGGGGCAAAAGGGGAAGGTATTCAGTGTCGGACAGAGGATCCAGGAACTCAGGGAGGGGAGGATCATGGTTACCTTGAGAGAGGACGTGGAGGAGGTAAGGTGGGTGGGTAGGGGCGTCGGGGTTACCCCAACAGGGGACATCAAGTCTCAAGTCATCAAGACAGGAAGTCAGCCTCGTTTATGAAAGACAATCGTCATCTGTTCACCTGAAAATGCAGGTAATTTAAAGACCACACGACCTATCGACTGTGGCTTATTATTAGTATTATTTTTAGTAGTAGTTTAGTTTAGCAATAGTAGTGGTGGTGGTGGTGGTGGTGGTAGTAGTGTTTTGTTTTTCCTTCCTTTCATATATACAGCAGTTAATTTCCAAATTAGCAAAAAGGTATAACATTAAAAAACAAACATGAAAAGCTGTTTAAGACCATAAGAACTGTATTTGAAAAGAATACAGATAACATAAACACTGTATAAAAGTATTCCATTAAAAAATGTATAAAAACTCTAAAAATGTACTAAATGAATAAATAAGAAAATTGAAATGGCTGAAATTAAATGAGCTTTAGACTTTTCTGATTTAATTATTTATCTTTTAATTACACAATACAGGCAAACACCACAAGCTCCATTTAGTAGCTGCTCCAGAGCTTTCGACTGTGTCACGAGATCTTGAGTTTTTTTGCACATTAATTTAAACATCTACAATTCTGTGGTATAATCCAGAGCAGCTACTAAATGGACCTCATTTAATCAAAAAGTACATGAGTGCAGAGGCAAATACAAGAAATAAAATATAAAGAACTGCTTTGAGGTCATTTTGAGTTAAATGTGTTTTAAGCAGTTTCTGCACAGTAAAACTTTAATGAAAAGACAGAGCGGTCAGACAGACGCCACCATCAGACTGATTAAAGCTCTCAGTAAAAACACAGTTTGAAGGTCTCCATCCATTTTACCAACGATTCCTCGTGTGTTTTCCAGGCTGAAGGTCTCAGGTCAGATTCATTTCTCCTGTTCAGAGGAAGGACTAATGACTCGCCTGCAGCTCACTCATTTACCATCAGATTTACTTCAATTAGCTTAGCTTGTTAGCGGGGGACGGGGCCTAGAAACAGGCTATTTGTCAATAAACATGGCATCGAGGCACCAAACACAATGCTGAAAGTTTCTAAGTCTTTAAGTCTCTAAACACAGTCTGTATTCATAGCTGCGGTAGAAGAAGGGGGGGGGCAGTGGACGACTAATCATCAGCCGAATACACCTGTTCAATAAACAAGATAAAACACATAAACCAGACAGATTTGGAGTTGGTGGAAGGTGGATTGTTTTTTTCTTATTTAATAGTTATTTTTCTCTGTTGATCAATGAACATTGTCTTATAAAATATAATAAACTAGTAAAAATAAACACAACCTGGACCTAACTGAAGATGACAAACAAGGGGGTTTGCCAAAATGTCAGACTGTTTCTTTAAAGGTGCAGCTACTTCTAATTAAACTGTAAATGTAGATAAACTGTGTTCATTTAAACCGAGCTGAAAATCACCCCTTCAATAAACAGTCCTTCATCTGTCCTGAGAGCCCAAGAAGTTAATTTCCATTAACTTTTTACTTCCCCCTGTGGCCTCACATATTCTCCCTCCCCCTCCTCAAGCTTTACAAGTTGGTCTATAAAAGTTGTGCAGCTGGAAGATTCAGTATTGTAGAGTTTTCTGTTGCGACTGAAATTTCACTGAATTGGTTTGAATGTCTTGACTCGGGTCAAAATGAAGCCAATTATGGTCGAGGCAGAATTGGAATGTCAGGATTTCATTGCAGCGCAGTGTTGCACGCTGGTTCCCAACAGTCCAGTAAAGCTCGGCCATAAATCCAAACAATCCTCGCTTTTGGAGCAGCAAGGAGAATCCTCCGAACTTCAGGAGCAGCGTCCAGGAGAGCAAAGAGCGTAGACTGAGCTGACACGGGCCAGATAGTATTGTCGTCATGGGAAGAATGACGTTTTGGGACACCTGGTTTCATTGCTCCATTGCATGTTCAGATTCTGTACTCTGAAATGCTGTCTGTCACAAGCCCAGCATGTTGACAGCTGAGCCTGCAGCCGTTACAGTCCTGAGGTGTTCGAAAACAGACTAGCTTGATAAATGTTCGAATGCATTACCCAACGCAATTAGCTCTTGAAAATATTCTGCTTTGTGTTTGGCTCTGAGATTCTTCCGCCCTCTTCTTTGTTTCATCAGATCTGTCTTGTCTTGTACTGTTTCATCTCCGAGCCGCAGGGGAACAGGTCTGGTTCTCTGTGCCCACAATGATGGAGCCAGTTCTTGTGAAACTCAATATCTCACCACAACAAGGTGATTCTCCGGCATAAGCAGTCGCTTCAGGGAGAGTTACAGACTGGTCCGAGAGCCCTCTGGCCCCTCTGGACATGAGGGATCTCTAACCAGTGAGACGCTAGAGGGATGGCAATGTTGACTGGTTGGTCAGTCCACCACTTTGGTCCAGACGGAAATATCTTGACAAATATGGGATGGATTGCACAGGAAATTTTGTATAGAAATTCATGGTCCCCAGAGGATGAATCCTAATGAGTTTGGTGACCCCTCCTGTCTTTTCTTATAGCGCCACCATGAGGTTAACATTTTGGGGTGTTTTGAAATGTCTCGACAACTAACTACGTACACTCTCAAAGAGCTGCTAGCATCGTAGGTGGCGCTATTAAGAGGCCAGGGGAGACTAAGCCTGACCAAAACGCTCATCAAAATATTATGCTGAAGCTTTTTGATGGCTTGTTGATTATTATTTGTAGCTACAGGTTTATTTTGGTGTGAGAGAGAGAATGAGTAAGAGAGGAAGACAGCAGAGAGACAGAAGCCTCCAGTTATTGATTAGCTATAACGACTAACAATCAGCGCTCTGACGGTTTGGTATTTTCCTGACCTTGAAATTCATGAGATAGAGAGAAACAGTTAGAAAAAGCTAGCAAGTGTATCTTACAGGGGAATTGCTTTGTAAAACAGTTTCAAAGGTAAAGAATGAACTGTGGAAAGGTGGATGCTACCACGAACAATTCAATTCAATTCAATTCAGTTTTATTTATATAGCGCCATATCATAACAAAGTTATCTCAGGGCACTTTTTCATATAGAGCAGGTCTAGACCGACTCTTTATATTTACAGAGACCCAACAATTCCCACCAAGAGCAAGCACAAGCGACAGCGGCAAGGAAAAACTCCCTTTTAACAGGCAGAAACCTCGAGCAGAACCAGAACCAGGCTCTGGGTGGGCGGTCATCTGCCTCGACCGGTTGGGTTGAGAGAGAGGGGAGAGAGAGAGAGAGAGAGAGAGAATGAGGAAAGTGAACATGCAGTAGCACAGCACTGTTCAGTTCTAGATACAGATGTAAAGCAGTAGTGGAAATAGTATTAATGTTAATACAAATAAAAGTAATAGCAATGTGATAGTAGTAATACTAATAATAAGTCCATAGACAGCAACAACAGCAGCAACTGCCGAGCAGCAGCACGGGGGCAGCAGATGGCCCGCATCACAGATCCAGGCTCCGCAACCACAGATCACAGCTCCGCAGCTCCGCAACCCCAGATCACGACTCCGTAGCTCCGCAACCCCAGATCCAGACGCCGTAGCTCCGCAACCCCAGATCCAGACGCCGTAGCTCCGCAACCACCGATCCAGACGCCGTAGCACCGCAACTACCGGTCCATACCCTGCAGCTCTGCAACCACAGGTCGAGACTCCGCAGCTCCGGAGGCAGAAAATACTCGGAGAAAGCAATAGAAGGAAAGCGAGAAAGAAGAGGGAGAGCAGCAGAAGGATAGATAGAAATAGGAGAGAAGGGAAGCAGTTGACTTAGTAACAGGCCTTAATGTGATAAGAGTACAGATGGAGAGGGAGAGGAGGAGACAGTCTAGGCCTATAGCAGCATAGCTAAGGGCCTGTCTAGGCCTCTTAGCAGCAAAACTAAGGGTGGCTCAGGGCTCACCTGAGTCAGCCCTACTATAAGCTTTATCAAAGAGGAAAGTCTTAAGTCTACTCTTAAATGTGAGGAGGGTGTCTGCCTCCCGTACACAAACGGGAAGTTGATTCCAAAGAAGAGGAGCTTGATAACTGAAGGCTCTGGCTCCCATTCTACTTTTAGAGACTCTAGGAACCACAAGGAACCCTGCATTCTGGGAGCGCAGTGCTCTGGTGGGGTAATAGGGTACTATGAGCTCTTTAAGATATGAANAGCAATGTGGTAGTAGTAATACTATTAATAAGTCCAAAAACAACAATAACAGCAGCGGCTGCCGAGCAGCAGCACGGGGGCAGTGGATGGCCTGCATCACAGATCCAGGCACCACAACCTCAGATCCTGACTCCGCAGCTCCGCGACCTCAGATCACGACTCTGCAGCTCCACAACCTCAGATCGAGACTCCGTAGCTCCACAACCACCGATCCAGACTCCGCAGCTCTGCAACCACAGGTCAAGACTCCGCAGCTCCGGAGGCAGAAAACACTTGGAGAAAGCAATAGAAGGAAAGCAAGAAAGAGGAGAGACAGCAACAGAAGGATAGATAGAAAGAGGAGAGAAAGGGAAGCAGTTGAGTTAGTAACAGGCCTTAATGTGATAAGAGTACGTACAGATGGAGAGGGAGAGGAGGAGAGAGGAGCTCAGCGCATCGTAGGAAGTTTCCCGACAATAAGTACTAAGGTGAAAGATCTGAATACTTCTTCCACCACTGGCCTTATATATATAGATTTACTTTATTTGTATTATCTATACATTTATACCTCCTTTAAGTTACTTCATGGGTCTGTTTCTTAGCACTGCGTTGTAAAATAAAAGACAGATGAAAGTCGTGCAAAGAAATGTGGGTTATAAAGGTGTTAAGGGTGGCCTAATATGGGTTTAAGGTGTGTGTGTGTGTGTGTGTGTGTGTGTGTGTGTGTGTGTGGGTGTGCGTGTGTGTGTGTCATGGAGAGGAAGAGGGGGGCTCCAAAACATTAAAATCCAATAACATAATGCACCAGTTTTCATTAAGTAGTATCAGACGCGCCCTCTGGTGGTCGACTGGAGAAATTGCTGCTCGTTAGAAAAGAACCACTGGGCAAAACAATTTCAGCACCATGGCCATGGACAGCTCCCAATGCAAATGACCAACATAGTTAAAGGATGTGAAGTGACACTCTGTTGAGTATCATGTTGCAAGTCGTTCTTGTAGCAGAGAGTAGGAATAATCCTACAACTCTATTTTAAGGAACAGAGCTCCTTTCCTCACTCATCTGAAAGTAAGCCAAGCTGACCTAAAAACGGCTGCCCCTTCAGCCGTCCCTATGGATCACCTTACCGCAGAGAAGTTTAGCCTGCTCCCCTCCATGCTCTCTACGGACACCCGTTTCCTTATTAACGGAATTATTTTCAATCTGAGCCATGCGACGACCTAATTACCCTGCTCATTTCTGGCCAGTGGCCAGATCTCATCTGTTGATAGGAACTAATTCCCTGAGAAGTAAGATGTAAAAGGGCACAGAGAGAGGAGTCACAGGCCCCCTAGCTCACATCCAGGTGCGGCATTTGGAGCTGAGCTCCCCCTTCCCCTGACGCTTGTATATGTGTTCGTGGTCTTAATTAAAGTGATATTTCGAGAGAGGAGGTTCTGTTTGTTCAGTTAATGAACCCCACTATTCTCTGCGGGCAAATGGAAATGCAAGCACTCCAATTAGCATATGTTAGCATTTTACTATGTTTATTCCTCGCTGTGGAAAACAGCTTACCAAGGCGAAAAGCTTTCCACCCTTGTAAGAGTAGCAGTGGAACTTTTTCACCCCAAAATAATTGAGTCAAGCTAATTAAACATAGATCTAGGAAACTTACATCTAAATGCTTTATACATGTATATCGTCCGAATCTGTGTTTAAACGCATGCGTGTATCAGTGCGCATGGGTTGGGCATTGAGCTTTATGAATTACAGCAGGCCACACGTGCACGTTTAAGGGACAGAAGAAAGACCATTATGAAAAAAATACTTTATTTTCATAAATGTATACAGTACATGTGTGCCCCCCCCCCCCCGTCTTTACAGTTGTCTGCATTATGTTGCAGCTTGCATATACATTATCATACTGTTGGTCATATTCACACAAGTTCTGTTAGCAAACAAACATACAAAAAGAAAACACTTTTTCTTTTCAGAAAACCAAAAATATAAATTCATAAGGATGTGCAAAATTATTGTCATCTAATGCTTTTTCAGAACATTTTGGATGTAATTGCTGCTCCAGTTTGATTGTCTAAATAATAATAATAATAATAATAATAATAATAATAATAATAGACAGACACATTGGCCATGTTGCAGTGGCATGTCACATAAATAGCCATCAGACTTCATTTTCCTTCAGCTTTTTAGCCAAAATGGATTGTTCACTTTCTCTACTCAGTGAACTGCACATCCTCTGTGTTTTTCATACTACCTATAAGTCACATTTGCATTAATTTATGTACCGAATGGTCTCTTCTTCTGATTTCATTTGAGGTTATCCATCATTTTAAGCACCCATTCAGACAGTGATAAGTCAGTCATTGTACAGGTCGTTATTTATAATCGCAGCCTCTCCCTGTGGGGACATCTGAAGACGTCGCTTCTTGCCAAAAGTGGAGAAGGAATTGTGGACGTCCAGCTCACTCCGCTGTACTGCGGGCCTCAGGGTGCAAAAGCCTGATGGTGTCCCAGGGATGTACATATTGTGGTGGTAGTCAGGTGGTGGATGTGGGTGAGGATGTGGGTGAGGGTGAGGGTGAGGGTGGGAGGGGATTGATGGCTGCTGCTGTTGGGGAGGAGGTGTGCACCGAGGAGTCCAGGGGCGAGAGGGGACCCCACTGGTTGAAGGAGACATCTTAAAATCTGTAGTATGATGTAGATAAGGAGAAAGGAGAGAAGCAGCTGCTTAATTATATGATATTGACTTACTACTGTAGTGTTATTTTCATTTGCAGCACTTTTCTAAAACAAAGTTTAGTGCTTTGCAATCTGCACAATAAACAGTGACATACAATAAAAGAAGAGGTCAGCGACAAAAATACAAAAACAGAGCCGTAATGATGGGGTATGATGATGTTAGTGGCAGTGGAGATAAACCAACTAAGGGAACAACAAAGTAAAACATTACATAGAAGTTTGGAGGTGTGCTGTGTCATGTTTGGATGCATATAACATACTCTAAATGCATACGTAACCCTAAATGTGTGTACTTTGGGTAAAAGCTGTTAGCGGTCTCCTGTGTCTGGCCTCTCTTACCTTTCATGCCTCTCATGTGAGTACCCCAGGTCCAGTACTGTCCAGGTGCCATGGACGTGACATAGTTTTCTGGGTCTGCATGCATGGCCTTGCGCATGAGGGTGCCATCCATGTTGATGGAGTTATAACTGCAAACAAGATACCAGTCTGTAATGACAACATACTTTACTCGTATGTAAATTCAATACCTATATGCATTTTGACATGAGTGATTTTTATACAGGCTGTAAACTTTAGCTTATAATTTGAGTATTGTACATGGAGACAGTGTAATCTTGAAATATATTATTGGTACCTTTTAATGGAGGAGTTCTGATTCTTTGTGAGGGTCCAGTCTGTGTTTGGCTGCTTCAGCTGCAGGAAAAAGAGCATGACAGAAATTTATTTCAACTTAATAAAAATGACTAAATCCACCATAGTAGTGCAATGTCACTGTCCAGGTCTATTTTTAGAAATGTCTCTCTTCAAAATAAGCTTCCATCAAACCGCGTCTGTTCATTGTATTATCTTGCATCAGTAGAGGTCAGTGATAACTGACATGGGGAGCAGTCTATCTTTGTGTTTGTCCTGAAATGGAGACATGACTCTTTTCACGTGGATCGTGGCTGCCGCCCTGTGGATGTTTGGCGGAACTGAATTTTGAAGAGCGGATGTGCTGTTGCCTTCAGCTACGACTCGCCTGTCACTTAGTTTTGCTTTTATCCTCTGTAGCGCAGCGGGAGGGGTGAAGGAGAGCACCCGAGTGATATTTATTCCGGGTCTGACTCTCATAGTATGGATTCCACGCTCTATTTATTCACTTAAAGTTGTTAACAAGGAGAATGCGACGTAGGCGTATTATTAGAATCGGTATTCAAAATACACTCCTCGCCAACTACGCACAAAACCAATTAGAACCCCACCGGGATGAAACGAAACATGATTTTAATCTTCAAAGAAAACCGTGCCAGGGAGGAAATTAAGAAAATTACACACGTCATTGTTTTGTGGATTTTATGCATCATTTTACATTAATATTTGCCTGATGCTCCTCGAGCAAGGTTTTTAATTAAAAGTCTCACAGAGAGCCTTGAAAACTTTGCGGTCCTTGCAGCTGTATATAACCCAAGACAAGCTCAACACGCATAGCACGCACAACACGTGCACGCACCTGCCCTGCGTGTCTTACACGCTTGAATGTGTGTTTAATCTTTCTTTTCACCTTCAATTCATCAGCTTAAGTGAGCCTATATGTATTTGCTTTGTCTCATGCTCAGCTAGTCACAAATCACAATCAGCATTGTGATTTGCCTTTCAGTTTAATGTGTCACTGACGACCTCAGTACGACTCATGTGGGTTTGCTGAGGGACACCACCGGGTGAATTAGGCGAACCAATTAACGACAGGAAGGACGCTCTCTCCTGAAGGAGTATAGCTGCAGGCATAACAATCACCGTGACCTCGAAATCCCTCTTGTGGCCAGAGGTGTATGTGCCAGTGACCGAGCTGACATTTCTCAGTCTGTCTGGTGGAGTCTGGTATCTTTGGCTGTGAGTCTTCGCTGTCCCTCTGCGTTTTGATAACAAAGAGCAATACGCACATATTTACGGTCTGCTGCCCCGTCTGTTAGAATTAGAAAACACTGGTGTAGACATCCTGCCTCCGTAAATTCCCTGTATCCTTGTCTCCTTCCTTCCCTCTCCTTCTATTATACCCCTCCCCTTCCCCACCCTTGCTCGACAAATATGAAGCCTCTCTCTCTCTCTCTCTCTCTCTCTCTCTCTATCTCAATTCAGAGGACAACAGGGGCCGATCTACAGGCGGCCCACGTCTCAGTCCAGCCATGTCCTTGCACCCCCTCCTCCTCCTTGCCCCCTCCCCTCTCGATGTCCTCCCCTGTCTCCCCAAAACCGGCCACTTGCCATTTTTCATAAATAATGGCCAGCCCCCCCCCCTTGCGAATACGCCACATTGTGTGTAATATAATGGTTCGACAGTGCTTGTGCCCTTGAGGCATAGTTAGTGAGGTTATTTGTCCTATATTGTTAGTTTGAGAACAAGAAGGCGTGTCGCAAACCCGACTGGTCGAACAAGAATTGTCTGAACCCAAAGCAGATGAATTCAGAAAACTGCCATTCACCTTGTCAGTCACGTATATAACCTTGACTTTTTGTTCAAACTCAGGTAGATGTGCTGGAAGCAGGTGTGTGTCCCCCCACTGCATGAAAAGTATATGGCAATGACACTGGATGATGTAAACATTAAGCTCGCAGGTCACATATGAATTATTATTAATTCATTTGTGACACCTGGGTATGTCACCAAGACTGAATAGAGGAGTCAACTTGAACTACGTCTCCTCTTCCTCTCACACAGTAATTGATATCTCACTTCATTCTATACAGATGAGAAGACACGATATGCGCACAGAATTTGCACCTTGCAAGACACTTTCACTAACATGTCAATTAAAATGCAGTCTCACATCGTCTCATTTCATTTCCCGGGTGCCAAACATTACCACGGGCGGCACAATTAGGATAAATTATGGCCATAATTATAAAAACAGTCGAGACAACATACTGTGCAACACACTTAGTAACTAAGAGAGAGAAGAGAAGAAAATCGTGGCTTTGCTCAGTTTGTGCTCAAGTTGAGTTTAAACCTGCCTGGATGCGTGATTTGACCTTCATTGGAGAATGTCACAGTCTAGATTCTTATCAGATAGGAAACTGAGATGGATTTGGTTGTGACAGTGAGTGAAACAGGCGGATTTAAATTAACAACATTTAAGCTCTTTAAGCTCTCGCGTCTTATACTATAAGCTGATTTTACTGTACCTCATTGGGAGTAGTTGCTCCGTTGTTCACAGATGCGCTCCGGCTTTGAGCGTTCCACGAGTTTTCTGCGCACTTCGCCTCGTTGTTCCTCGGTGTGCTGCCGGGGCTGCACGGCTTCAGAAACATAAAGTCACTTTTGGCCGATTCGGGAGTCAGGCACACTTTGTAACAATATGACTGGGAGAGACTGCTGTTTCCATTCACCTCCATACAGTTCGTGGGCACTTTGGCCGCGGATGAAATCTGCAGGTTGAGGTTAGATTTTTTGAACACCTCCGGGGGCGGCTCCGGCTGAAACCCCCCGCAACAGCAGCAGGCGAACGGGGGGAGGTTGTACCCGCTGATGGTCTCCCTGTCCTTGTAGCACTTCACCGCAGCCAGCACGATAATAGCCACCAGGAATATTAAAGATATTGTGCTCAGTGACACGATCAAGTAAAGAGCGAGGTTTGAGGGAGGCTGTGGGCTGAGTGTGAGGTCTCCGAAATCTGACAGCGACTCGGGCACGCTGTCTACCACTGTGAGGACAATGGAGACGGTGGCGGAGAGCGGCGGCTGCCCGTTGTCCTTGACTAATATTACCAGTCTTTGCCTTGTTGCGTCTTTTTCCACTAGCCGGCGAATAGTCCTGATTTCACCCGTGTACAGAGCCACACTGAAAAGCCCCGGGTCTGTAGCATGCAACACCTGATAGGACAGCCGGGAGTTTTGCCCCGCGTCCGCGTCTAACGCTGTTATTTTGGTAACCAGATACCCAGCATCTACTGACCGAGGAACCACCTCTGTGGCCACGGTGCCGTTTTTGGGCAGCGGGGATACAATAACAGGTGCATTGTCGTTCTGGTCCAAGACAAAAACATTGACTGTGACATTACTGGCGAGAGGAGGGAAACCAGCGTCTTGCGCCTGAACCAGAATCTGAAAGTTTCTAAGTTGCTCATAATCAAAAGAGCGCAGTGCGTAGATATTGCCGTTGTCAGAGTTGATTGACACATAAGTGGACACTGGCATGCCCTGAATCTGACCCTCGAGAATAGAATAAGACAGATAGGCGTTCTGGTTTGAATCGGGGTCGAATGCAGTCACAGAGCAAATGGAAGCGCCCGGGGCATTATTCTCGGTCACATAAACTGTGTATGAAGGTTGAGAGAACCGCGGGGGGTTGTCATTAATGTCAGACACTTGAACGAGGATTGTTTTCCTGGTGGAGAGCGACGGGGAGCCCAAGTCTCGGGCTGTGAGGGTGATGTTGTACTCGGACACCGTTTCCCTGTCCAGAAACTCGCTTGTCACCAGAGTATAATAGTTTTTAAAAGATGAATGGAGCTGAAAGGGGACGTTGCTCGGAATTTGACAGTCAACGTCCCCGTTCTCTCCCGAGTCCCGGTCCATGACACTGATAACAGCTATCACCGTGCCCGGTGGCGCGTCCTCCTGGACAGGAGTGGACACTGATGTGAGGATGACTTCGGGCGCGTTGTCATTTACATCCAGGATGTCTACCAGCACTTTACTGTGTACTGCCACAGCCGAGGGTCCTCTGTCTTTTGCCTGCACATACAGCTCATATACACTGGCTTTCTCATAGTCCACAATGCCCTTCACTCGGATTTCACCCGTGTACGGGTCCACGTTGAACAGTTCGCGCACCTTGAGGGGTGCGTGCCCGCTAAACGCGTAGGTCACCTCCCCATTCGAGCCCTCATCCAGGTCTGTGGCGTTCAGCTTCAGCACCAGCGTCCCCCTCTGTGCGTTCTCCACCAGGCTCGCCCGGTAAACTGAGCGGTCAAATACCGGCACGTTATCATTTGCGTCTAACACTGTAATAGTTATCAGTGCTGTCCCAGAGCGTTCCGGCGACCCCCCGTCAAAGGCGGTCAGAACCATTTCGTGCTTTTTCTGCTGTTCTCGGTCCAGTGGGGTGTCCAGCACGAGCTCAGCAAACTTGCTTCCATCATTGCGCGTCTGGATGTTCAGTACGAAGTGCTCGTTTGCGCTCAGCTGGTAGGAGCGCAGGGAGTTGGTGCCCACGTCCTGGTCCTGTGCGCTCTCTAACGGGAAACAGGACCCGGGCGCAGCCGACTCTGTGATGTCAAGATTAAACTCGCTCCATGGGAAACTGGGGGAGTTGTCATTCACATCTAAAATCTCCACTTCCACTCTGTACAGTTCTAATGGGTTTTCAATGACCACTTGTAAGTGTAAAAAGCAGCCCGGGCTTCGTTCACACAGCTCCTCTCTGTCTATCTTTTCGTTGATGAAGAGAATGCCGTTTTCCAAGTTCACTTCTAAATACTGCTTCTTTGCGCCGGAGACTATACGAAAGCGACGGGCTGACAGCTTAGCCACATCCAAGCCCAGGTCTTCGGCGATGTTGCCCACAAAAGCTCCGTGCTCCAGCTCTTCGGGAATGGAGTACCGAATTTGCGCAAGAACCAGGTCCACTACACACGCACACAGAAGCAGACATATAACCAGTCCAGTCACCGGTACCCAACTGCCTCTGGAGAGTCTGTGATCCATTTCAGCGGCGTGCGTAAAATCACCTCATCCAGACATCTTTCGCCTTACAAAGTCATTCAGCTGTACAGCTTAAAAAAGCTTACTTAAAAAAGCAGAATCTGACCCAAATGAAAAAGAAAATCTTCAGATCTAAGTTTGCAACATCTATGTGTATGGATAACTTGATAACTTTACTGGATGGTTAAGCTAGGGGGACGGGAGAGGAGAGGAGAGTGAAAGCACCTCTCTCCCTCTCAGTTGTGCTCCACGCGCAACACCGGTGGTGTGTGAACGGAGGAGGCTCGAGCTTTGATTTTCCAGTGTATTAGACACTCGGAGGAGCTGGTGGGGAGGCGTGTGTGTGTGTGTGTGTGNGGGGGGAGTGGGTGGACGTAGCTTCTCGCAGCTCCGTATTGGAGGACGCCAACGCGAAGTGCGACTCTAATTACTGTAGACGTTTAACCCTTTCATATCCTCATGTCTGTTCCTCTGACCCATTAAAGAGACGAGAAGGCGTAAGTTTGACACCAGACGTCAGAGCCAGATTTGGATTAGGGGACAAATTGTGTTGTGGGTGTCGTTTTCTCGGCTGCATTTAACAGATGAGGATGGACAAGGATTTGTCATGGTGACCACAGTGCCCTACATGCCCTGGATGGCAGTGGTAGCTGACATTATTTTATTTTGATTTATTATAACCCTCATTATAGCTTCAGAAAAGAAACGATTCTTCCGGGGTTCCACTATTACATGTTACATTGCAGAAAACAAAAACACACAGGCCTCAGCACTCATTCATTTTGCCTCAAATGGGCCATTGGCCACTGCCAGTAGGCTCCTGGGATTCTGTAATGCTTTTTAATGAGAGCCCTTTGAAGATGAACGCACACATTGCAAAAACAGTCCCATTCATTAATCATCACACACAAAATTTGGTTTTACAAAAAGAATCTTTGATGGGTCAGGATATTCAATTTTAATCAATATTTAAATGAGTGTGAGCTACATTTTGGAGCTTAAAATGATTACAGTGACCATCACGAGCGGGCGATACACTCATACAAATGCGCATTACACCATTTTAATTCACTTAAGTTGGCCTGAACATGTATCAACATAATCGACATAAAAGCAATGTCATAACGCCTTAATCATACTTGTCTCTAATCAGGTATTATAGTTGGGATTACATAAATACCCCATAGGTAACGTGTTTACAGTTTGGCGAGCATGGATGCTGAGGGATGTTTTCGAGGACTGTAAGTGACTTCAATAGATGACAGTACTACCGCTGAGAGTTGTTGTAGGACAAAGAGGGCAACACGGGCCTCTTTAGAGTGCGGCACATGTTTGTTCGGATCTAATCTTTTTCCTGTTAATCCTGGTCAGTTAGACAGCCACTGAACCACAGAGAGAGGAAACGAGAGAGTGGGGGAGAAACTAAAGGATGCCTTTGTGAATTCGGGTTCGTCTCCAGACAGACACGAGTGGCATCCTAATGTAAAACGGTGGCCAGAAATCTGGAAGTCTCTTCTTGGGGACTGACGACACAGCCTTGGACCCCGGGGCACCTCTGGGCTTGTTAGCTACTAAAAATGAAGAAGAAGAAGAAGGAGATGAGAGAGAACCAGAAACAAATAGGCTATCTCTACCTCCCAGGGGCAGCATTTTCTTTTACACTAGATGTTACATTTTCTGTTAAACTGCCCCCAGAACCTGATGACTGCATCCTCTGTCGAAAATTGTGTCGATGGTGGGTCCTCTGTGAGAATGATCGGGGAAGCTAAGTGATGCTGGTGTCTAATGTTGCTGTGATCTTTTCACTTGAGAAAAATCAAACAGGGCTAGTGGGAATACTTCAACTTGGAGATAATGGTTGTTTGTGACATTTCTCTTTTAAGCTATAAGAGAATAATAACTTTTGGAATCAGGGAATTGAGGTGGGAGTCTGGTATTTCAAGAGGCTGCCAAAGGCCATGACTTAGTCTATTTCTGAATAAAAACTGCTATACTAAAATGCTCATTACGGAATAAGATGTTACATAATAAGTATCACTTGTACTTTCCCTGGGCACAAAAATGTTCCCCGACCTATCTCTCCAACAAGCAGCCTCCGAAATCCAACACCCTCCCCTTTTCAGGGAAAAAAAACTAAAATCCCCAGGTTTAAATAAACAGAAAACACAATCTGCTTGCAGACTTAACCTCAAGCAGATGGTTAAGCTTCTCCAGAAATGATTACATTTCTGGAAAAGAAAAAAAAAATCACCACCACCAGTTCCATTGCCTTCCCCTTCTTTTTAATTAACGGAGTGAAGGATTAGTGTGCAGCTATCCGGGATCAACCTTTCTCCGACGGAAGAATACAAATGTTTTGTGATAAATAATCCCAAAGCACTCCGGCCGGCGGTCCCTCGGTGCCTGTTACATTAACATGCATTACACGGAGCATTAAGCCGGTCTCATCCGCCCCTATCGCCTCGCTCACCCCATTGTCCGACAGGAAGACAGCCATTACTTTCTTTGAACCACCGCTCAACAACCATCTGACCATGACCCGGTACTCCGCACTCTGCAGTGAGTGTCACAGGATGAGAAGCTGGCGGTGGTGGAGGGGATCAAGGATGGTAAAGGACTAATGGCTGGGAACTTTTCATTTATTCTTTTACACGCTTAAAAATAAAGAAACATAAGGTTATTCTGGTTTTTTTCAAGGGATTCCAGTTGAGCAGGTACAGGCTACATTTCATTTGACCCACAGTGAGCACAAGCGAGGACACCCGAGTCATTTCATTTCGTTTGTGATCTTGTGGCGCCATCTACTGGGTACTGTCCGATAATGTAAAAATGTGTGGAAATAAGTAGGCTTATTGTAATGACATCTCTCAGCAACAGGGTATTGAGCAATTTAAGGGCCTTATTTATTTATTTTTTTAAAAGCATAGTAGGCTATGAAAAGAAAAGTTTTGCTTCTTTTACCTCATCAATATAGAATCATAATCAACTTTATTGGCCAAGTAATTTGCCACACAAAAGGAATTTGAATCAGATTCTCAGTAGTTCTCAGTATACTAACTTATGCAGGCAACACATTTACAGGAATACACAAATATATGGCCTACAGTTAAACAAAGATAACAAGCTAAACAAATATAAGCAAAAAATAAACATAAACATATAGCAATTGATTAATATAGATTTAATGTAGGCTTATCCAATCTATTTTACAAGCAAGTGACATTTATAAATAGCCCAAGACAAAATATATTGTTTTTCAGATTGTTGATGTCACAGTTTTAAATAAATATAATATCTTATTTCATTATGAGCATTTTAGCATTAATCTGAAATCTTCCAGAGAATAAGTTTATTGTGGAAACCAATGTGTTTCAGCCTACAGTCTTCATCAGGCTCATTTGGGAAAACATACTCAAAGTACATTTGAAAACGTATCTGATATACAATACAGCAGGATATTTATACATAAAACATGTGACTACGAATGAGACACATTTTGGTTTTGGACCAAAACATAAACAAAGTGAGAGAGTGAGGATGAAGTGTGCTACTGGTGCTGCATGTGACAATTAGTCTACGCTGCAGGCTACGTGAATCTAAGGGAATATATAAGATTATATAATAATCACTGAAGGCCTGTCCTCCCAGAGTATGCCCCTCAGAAGCACGTCATATATTAAGAAGAAATTAAAAACGGGGTAAAACGCAGTGAAAGATAATTAGCTGAGATACCCCGAAGCATAAATCAGTAGTGACTTTGTCCCCATCAGAAGCCATTATTTATTGTCTGGAGTGTTTTTGGTGTTTTTCATCCGTGATCTTAGTGCGCCATCTACCGGATATTGATCGGCATAACATCTACTGTGACCAAAGAATGAGAACACCGTGCGGCGTTTATACTGTACATATTCTGCAATCATATTTATTGTCTGTTTCAGTAACATCTGTGTTTGAGAGTATACTTTCTCAGTTTCTCAATTGAGAAAGACTGTAGATTCACTGGCAGCTGGTCGTTAAACTTTATTATTTATATTAGTATTTCTATATTAGTAATTATAATGTTTTATTATTGCATTATTTTTTGGTGCGTATACTGTCTTGTGTATGGTGTTTGTTATTGCCCTTCCCTTTCAGGAAGTTTAACTTTATAAGATATGTGGTTTTATTCTGTTTTTAGGGATACTACCACTACTACCACTACTGATGAAAATGTTCACTTTTCTGTCCTGTTGATTATGAAAATTAATATTAGTGTAGGTCAGAGTGTGTAATAATAGTAGGCTACGACCAGTGGGCTTAGTAGTTGACTTCTGGTAGACCTCATATTGCAAGTTCACATAGAACCCTTTAATATAAATGTCCATGAAAATGAACTTCCTGTAAAAAAAAACCAACACATTTCTCACAATGACAACTGGAAAATAGGACTTAACCAGACAGCTTATCCTGTAGACCGGAAATGCCTGTCAGAATAGACTGCTTACAATAAACGTAATAAAGTAATACATTTCTGTTAAATATGAATTATTAGTAGGCCTACATATTGCCGGTTTATGTGCTTTAAATAAGTCAGCTAATTTTATTAAGTTTCGATCGTTTTTAGATAGGTCTACCTTATATTTCGACACATACTAGTGCACTTTTCCTACTCAATATACTGAGCTACCTCACTTTTTATTCCAGTGGTGGAGAGCAGCTAAAATCACATGAACACCAGGTTAAATGCATCGTAAAATGTTGCATGCCATGTTACAGCGACCCCTACTGGAGGCAAACTTCCACAACAACAACTACAGTGAAATGTAATTTCTTCGGGAGGATAAATCACAATCAGAACTGTGAAATGTCTTTCTGCTTTTTTTTTAAAGTCAGATTCGGAGTATATAATGCTGGCCAAATCACATTCTTACAAAAGTCATGTGATGCTTCATGGTGTGGGTTTAACCTCCTTTGCTACAATATCATAACACAACCATATAGGATATTTCTCCACAGATATAACTTTTTAATAATAGCCTAAGCTTTGTAGCTTATAGTTATGAGATAAAGGGCCTTACAGAAGTATAAAGGGAATAAGAGGGAAAAAACACCGGACAGCGCCCGTGGTCGAATCCAGCTGCCCATAGGCTGCTAGATTGGATCTTGAACGTAAGAAGTAACCACTGAGCTAAACCGATGCGAAGGCTCTTTGAGTACAACCACTATAAATACGTGAGAAAGTCACTGTAGCCTACATGCCGATGACTGCTTTGCATGGTTTGTTTCCGGGATTCAGTTCAAAAGTATGCAATGAGCTAAGGACCACGTGCTGAATAAAGAAAGTAAATTAACAAAGAAACAGAAAAGTGAAACGAGTTCATGGTTAAACATTAAAACGTAGGGCTGACGCGGAAGGGGGCAGACGGACAGGTGCTTCGCTTCCTGAATAGATATTAACAGATCGCGTGTTGTGTGTTGTAACTCAGACCTGATGATGGACAGCTTTAAGGCTTTGGTCTGTTTTATTTACTGACTGGTGATACGTAAAATGAATATGAGTGAGCAGTGGCATGCAGTAGAGAAGTTACTTAGGACACTACAATAATAAACAAACCGCAATGAAGCCCTTAGAAAAGGCTTTTATTTACTCTCCTTTGATTTTATTTTTATTTTTTATTTCAGCATATTCTGCAATCCCAAAGATGAAGCTTTGCGAGTTCATGGCATACCCGGATTGAGTTTGGAATGACGTCATCATGCGAGGAAAATAATAGGCGTTTTGCCACGTTGACACAGAAAATCCACTAGGAGGAGCTAAAGACCCATAAAATACAGGCCAAGGTACGATTTCCACATATTTCCCCGTCTGTCTCCCATACTGATACACACACGAAGTAAGGCCCATATGATGAAGTATCTCATGCTATAGGCTACATATATATATATCATATTATTTTTATATACATATACATATATTTTATATATATATAATATAGTTTTATATTCCTCTTATTATCTTATAGATAGATAGATAGATAGATAGATAGATAGATAGATGTGGGGGGGCATAAAGAGACAGAAGGCAAAGGGAAGTGAAGAGACAACAAAATGCAGAGACGTGACGAAAGGGAGCGTGCGGTGACTTCCACCTGCAATTAGCCTCACCTCATCACTCTCTGCAGTTTCCATAATAATGCTGAACTCTGTCCAGTGTGTCAATATCTATCAGAGGAGATACACAGAAAAAGAGAGATGTAAGGGTGAGAGGAAAGGTGAGAGGTCACACCAGATAGAGAGATATAGGTGCAAGAAATCATGGGGGAGGATGGCAGGTGAGAGGAGATAAGAGAAGACAAAGAAGGAAAACAGAAAAATGTCATAGACACACAGTAGCAGACCAAGTGGTGAAGTGATAGGAAAAGGAAGAGCGGGGATCGGGGAAAGGAGAGGGAGGAAAAAGAGGGAAAGAGAGAGAATAGAGGGTTTCGTCCACATGCTCCTCAGCTGTGTAAACTGAAGGTCTGTGCTGCTTCTCGGATTCCCCCGAAGAAGGGGGATATTTATAGGAGGCTGGCAGTTGCAGTGAATGGACCCTTGCTCTGTCACACCCACTGATATTATTATTATTACTTTATATGCACAAAAATGGAAAATGTCAGCAACCTGAGAGGCCTGCAGAGACAGTGCGTGCATGTACTGTGTCTCACTCCCTGTTAGTGTGTGTGTGTGTCTGCTGCATGTGTGTGTATGTCCTCATGTTCGTGAGAAACTGTTTGTTGGTGAGACATAGCATTTATATGAAACGGGCAAAAGAAAGAAGCGAGAAAACAGAATTAGAGAAAGAACAGAAAAACAGGGAGAAGTTGGCATGTATCGAGGGGTGTAACCTGATCTACTGAACTTATTAGAGCTGTCAAAGAGTGAGAGAAAAAGAGAAAGAAAGAGCGAGAGAGGTGGAGCAGGGCTAGACAGACACAGACATGAGCACATATTCCAGCTCCAGATTATAAGATTCCCGCAAGTTGCAGACGTGTTGAAACAGACTACACACACACACTCGCACACAGGTCCATGTCCACCTGGTAACAGATGCAAACTCAGGCACACATGCAGAAACACAAACAGTCTGATAGACATAACAGACGTGCACGCGCCTGCACACATGCTGAGAGGAGAGGAAATTCCAGAGGGAACAGGTGGGAGTGGTGATAGCAATCTATCAGGATGACTTTGATCTTCCCCATGCCTCTGTCACCACTGCTGAAATACACTGGATGGATCAGGCCAATCTCCAATTAATCATAATGTGCATATGCACGCCAACATGTAATAACAGCACCACACCAAAATACTTGCAAAGTAAAATTGTAGTTTTGATGGAGTGAGTACACATCAGGTTGTATGTGCACATTGAAAATAAGCTGAAATGCATCCTAAGTTATGCAATCCTGACTGTCTGTTTGTGTACCCATGCTTCCTTGTGTTCTGTCCAAACTAAAGCAGAGACAGAACAACTGCGGCATCTCTGTTTTGTTTTTGTTTTTGTTTTTTGAGTGCTGTGTTCAGTGAGAGAGGGTGATCTGAAGGGGGCAGTGTTGAGAGACGCTCCAGGCAGCTGAGCTGAACTTCACCTGAAACATTACAAATAACGTCACGGGAATGTTTGCTCTAGATAGGTGAAATAACACAACAATCATTGTCAGTACAGTCACATTTAATCATTTAATGTTTAGAATTTCTCGTGATTGTCAACAAGACGATCTGAGTTTGAGGGAAGGAAGAAAAACATGAGGAAGGGAAAAAGGAAGAGAAGAGGGAGACAGAGAGGAGACAGAGACATGGCTCTGGCACAAATGCAGTGTCTACTGAGGACAGAAGTCAAAGATCAAGTGTGTGTGTGTGTGTGTGTGTGTGTGTGTGTGTGTGTGTGTGTGTGTGTTTGTTTGTGTGTATGTGTGTGTGAGCATGTGTGTGTGAGCATGTGTATGTGTCCTCGGGGTGACCTGAACCTTAGGACAAACAAAGTCATTCAGTACAATGTCTCGTCACAAGGAAGAAAATACCCGAACGTCCATATTATCAGCCGTGTGTGTGTGTGTGTGTGTGTGTGTGTGTGTGTGTGTGTGTGTGTGTGGGCGAGTGCCAAGGCTGAGATGAGAGTGGAGAACCCCTGCCTTAGGGTCCACAAAGACAGTTGATTGACAAGCCACATGAACATGAATGTGCCTGTGTAACCCTCTTCATACCAAATCCTCATAATCGCACCACTTCTCCTCTTTTGTCCCTCTTCTCCACCCATCCCTACCTCCACTTACCCTCTTTCCAGCCCTCTTCATCATCTGCACCCTTCTCCCAACCATCCCTCCTTCCTCCGCTTCTCTATTTCCTCCAGGTCTTTTTATTGGGAGGCGGGCGTATATTAATGACCCCCTCGGTAATTAGCTACTTTAAAGCATAAAAAGTCATGAATGGAGGCCTGCCCATGAACAGGTTTGCACATAAACACATTGGTCAGCTCACAGAGTGTGCTGCATGGCCAAAACATGAGCAGCAATCGAGAAAACATGCAAGGAGGAAAAAACTCAATCGTGACGGAAACCGTTTGCAGAAATTATTCATTTCCCTCCTTTTTTATGTTTTCCTTGTGCTGACTGTACACCCCTCCCTCTCCCCAGTCCCCCTCTTTCACTCTCACTCTTTCCCTTTTGCACATTCCTCTCCGTTTTGCATATCTCTTACCCCCCTTTGCACTATACCTCACCATTTTTAAAACTCTCCTTCCCCCTCTCATTCTCTCTTTTTCTTTCTCTCTCTCTCTCTCCACCTCATTCCCCCCCTCCCCTCACTACCTGACATTGTGGCTCGATGCCCAATGAGTCACACCTCTGCTAAAATCATCAGAGATGGAGGGAGGGAAGGGAGGAGGGAGCAAAAGAAAGAAATCGTCAGGGAGAGAGAAAAAGCAGGAGAGTATGACAGAGAGAAAAATATAGAAAATAAAAATGGGAGGAGAGAAAGTTAGAGAGGCAGAAAGAGGGAGCCTCCGGGGAGGGAAAAGAGCATAGAGTGCGTTTAACTTTTTGACTCCAGTAGTCAGTGTGTGCTTGTCAGTAACAGTTAGCCTGTAGACAACAACACTTTCCACACACTGCTTAGGCACACACATGCATGCACAAATACACACGCACACACAGTCATACACAAACATAGCTACACAATGACATCGTGCATAAGCCCACCTGCATGCTCTGCAGGCACACACACACACGTACAGCAATCAGACATGCAAACAAACCAGAGTAGAAAGTGTGGCTGCAGCCCTGCCTCTCTACATCAGCCTCCCCCACCCTCTCTAGCCGTTGTCCTTGGATACCACACAAACACTCCCTGTTGGGCAACACTGGGAGTCAGGAGAGGACGTACATGGGTCACACACCTCCCCAAGCGCTACGAGTTTGAAAGCAGTTACATGTGAGGATGTGTGCGAGTGTGTTTGTGCATTTGGTGTGTATGATTCAGCCGTGAGTTGCAGTGTTTTTGCATAACCAGTTTCTCCTTGTAGAAATGTGCCTGTGCACAAAAGAACAAGTGGAAGCAGCTCTCATTTCCAAGATGTTGCATGAAATATGTGTGATGAAGGTGGCATAGGAGTGTGTGTGAACGGTCCAAGAAAATAGGGATTAAAGAAGGGGAAAGAGATAGACGAGCTCACCAGATGCAAAAACTGACATGATAGAATATCCAGGGATTAATAGCCGGACAGACAAGTGTTGTTTACTACAGTAAGTCTCCCTCGTCTTCTGATTTTACTCATGACGACCCTTATCCCTGAACTGTGACCTTCACTTGCTCGTCACAGTGGGGGCGCAGGCTTTAATGAGACTTGTGTTTTATGAACCCTGAGGGATCGCTGCAAGCTGTGTGGATGTTGCTGTGTGCCACGTGCCTGTCATCATTCAACAGTGTTGTTTTCAACATTTCTGTGCCTCAGTCAATCAAGCTTATGCTTCTGACATACTCTTTCTGATGTTGAATCGATAGGTCTGTTGAAAAGTAAATCAATCAGCCCATCAATCAATTGGTTTTTCTGTCTTGAAGATCCTCAGGTTGGCTTATCACCACATGTCCAGATGGAAGGGAACCAAGAAGGCTTCATGTTTCCTTTATCTTGGGTTTTGCACTGAGGGATTTGTTTAGATTTTAGGGAAACTGAAAGACTACAACTGAAGACTCTTTAGTACCTCTACAAATGGCACAATCTATTCTGCTTTGATGGGGTCAATCCTAACTCAAGCCCCGGGCTTAGGAAGCGGAACAGGCTTCTACCCATAGCTGTAATGTTTTTAAAGCCATACCAGCCAGCCACAAAGCTCCTTTTGCCCTTTGTACAGAACACACCAGACAAAACCTTGGAAGCCATCCACTGCAAAGCACATTCCCAAAGTATTTCTTTTTTCTTCTTTTTACAAGTGTGGGATGGGGTCGAACAACAATTACGGTAAAATGTGACTAATATGTCACAGACATGCTGGTGTGTTTTTTTCTGACCTACTCTTTCTTTTTTTTTTTCCGTTTTCCATCCATCCTCTTCTCTCTTCTTGAAAATTCTTCCCTTTCACTTCAAACCCCTGTAATTACAAACAAAAGCGCTGACTCTTCTCCAGCTGAAACAATGATAATGATGGAGAGTAGTAAGTGTGTGTGTGTCTTCATCAAAGCGGCGTTGACGTTGATGGGTGTAGAGAAATATGTGGAGGACAGAGAGGATTAACACAATCTGGGCATGACGCCCCACAACTGAGAGAATAGTGTGTGTGTGTATGTGTGTACATATGTTGACTCTGTCTTGATAGCAACGATCCAACACACAGCTGCTCCCTAAGCTTGGCATTTAAATGAGGCAAACAGACACTTGGAGCAAATGGAACACAGACAGATAGAAGAGATTTGAGGAGCAGCAGCAGACTCAAGAGCAGGTTGTACTTATTCTTTGGCACTTAATGCTGTAAACAACACAGTGATGAGCGTATAGAGTGTGTGTGACATAGAGAAGGTGATGCGACCTTGGAAATCATATCTCACCTTTAAACACAAAGAGGTGCACATCATTTGACCTCGAGGAGCACAAAGTACAACGCCAACATGTTTTTTTTGTCGTGTCTGAACTTCACACTGCCGTACCAGAACCTGAATGTGCAGCTGAACATTAGGTACAATACACCGAGTGTGTGTTGCAGAAGTATCTAGGCCACATGTATGCATGGTTGCGAGGTAGAGAGAGTGTACTAGCCTGGTTGTGTTTGGAGCGGGCCCAGGCCAGAGGAGCTCAAAGCACTGAATGTCATCATCAGAGCTGTCGGAGAGCCAAGCAGTAATCACACCCAGATCACCTACACACTCACGCCAACTTACAACACCAGTCACCCCAGAGTGGTGTGTGTGTGTGTGTGTGTGTGTGTGTGTGTCTAAAAAAAAAAAAATACAAAAAAGACAGAGACTGATTGAGAGGGAGAAAGAAAACGAAAGACAAGAAGTATATGTGCATGCAGCAAGTATGCATCCTGTGTTACCGTAAAAAGTGTGTGTGCGCAGACAAGCATGTGGTCATAGTGAGTGAGTGAAGCCTGTGAATGTGTGTGCTGGAGAGGAGGGTGTATTTTTTCTCTCCTCTTTCTTCCTCCCTCTCTCCATGTCAGTCTTACATCCCACCCCTCTATTTTCCATTTTTACATGCAGCTCCAGATGTGAAGGCAGTGAAATATTAAATTACAGAAATGGGCTTGTTTCTGCACTTTGGCTATATCAAAAACAACCCAGCCTCTGCACACTCCTGACCTGACACACACACTTTCTCACACTTTGATAATCACATTTCAAACTGTGTACGATACACTGCAGGTGAAAGGAGCAAAGTACAGTAATGCTTGTTACTTATTGAGTGTGCTGGTGCTTTTTATCAGTAGCTGTGTAAAGTCAGTGTTTTGATAGTGTGTTAATTGTCAGACTTGCATATTATTTCTTTTCAATTTCAAAACAATGTTCATTTCAGAGTACAAACTCTCCATACTCACTGCATCAGAGTCAAGCAGCAACCACCACAGCTGGATCTTGGAGCTCTTGCAAAAGTGCCTTGAGGTGCAGTCCCTGTAAATGCCACTAGATGCTGGATCCAAGAAAACCCTTACTATACTGCAGTCAACAGACCATTTAGTTAAGTAAAGCATTATCAATGGATTAATGTTTATTTCATGTTGCAGGGCTTGCTAATGTCAGTAGCTGATGGGAAATCTCTTTCATAGCAAAGCAATTCCAATTAAATGGCATATACATGTATACAAAATGTGTTGTCTAAAGGTCAGAATCTATTCACCCTTTTAATTCTGCATAATAAAATTTAACAATCGTTTACTTTCAATATGAGTGAAACATGATAATTAGACCAAGCATATGGTGGATGTTGTGTTTGCAGAGAACAACAAGGGCAAGTGAAGTGGCAAGTAGTGGACATACAGTATAAATCAATAAATTCAAGTAAGCTGGTTAGATAAATCATGTTACTTTGAACCATATAAGCACCGTAACGAAAATATTACCTTGCATAAGGAAAATACTTTGTTTTCGTTTTCTCTTCATGGTACTTTTTAGTTAATTTTTTCAACAATTACTTACCAGGACAGCCATTTTACTCAAGATAACTTTAGCAAACTATTAAAAGTTTCACATAAGCAAGATCTTTTAGTAAAATTCTTTAAATCAATTCACAAAAAAATCAGACTGAGACACTCACAGTTGCAGTTTGGCTGTTGAAAATGGATGAAAACCTGTGATAGTTCAGTTCAGTTTGAAACGACATTATCAAAGAAAGAATATAGGAGATGAATAAACTTCAGTAAGGTGGATGTCACTGATAATAGTAGCATAAACAATCATAATAACTGGAATGATTTCATGGAACAGAATTCTCTAACTGTCATAGTGGCATTCCAGAATGTACTGTGACATCACAAAGGCTTTTGATGTCAGTGTACTCCTCAGTACAGCAACGGAAATTATACTGTAGGAATTTGTTTTTAATTTGTGCCTAAACCAAATTCTAGTAGTGTTTTTTTTATTCATGCCCCTTGTCAAAAGCAATTTGCTGATCTAAATCGATGCAAAAAACATGACGAGTCAAGGGCAGTTCGAAAGGTAAGAAACGGTCCCAGACTTTTTGTAATGACTATATGTGGCTACAGTTCGATAATTCAATTTAAAGTTTAAGGCAAATACAAGATTGCAAACACCCAGTCCTAACATACTCTTATATTGTACAAATAGGCCTAAAGCTAAACAGGACAAAAATGTTGCTGCAGGTCCAGAAAACTTAATTTTCTCTTCTGTTTCATATCGCATTTCCTGATTATACTGCAGACAACACACTGGCATCACAGGTTAATGTAGCATTACCAGCTAGCATTACAAAGTCACAACATCCCCAAAAATCTACGCACTCCCTTCTGCACATGTTGTTCTGAAAGCCCCCTGCTCACCTCCTCCATAAACCCTGAGCTATCCCGGGGATACACATGACTTACTGATTGAGTGTAGACAACCTGATAGCAGTTTAAGATCACAGTAGAGTTAACACACTGTCAAATGCCATGCAATGAGCACCTCAACAGGGGACAGATGAGAGTAACATGTGAGCGTATGCTGGGCATGTGTATGTCTGCGCATAATATATGAGAGGGGTGAGTGTCGAATGAGTGTGTATCTTGTGTGTATGTGTGTGTGAGAGTGAAGTGTGTGTATACGTCTGTTTGTGTGTGTGTGAGGGCTATCCTGCACAGGGCATTGACTGAATTGTTTCCACATGTGTCTTAATGCAGAGTTCTGGGCGGGTTTGGAGGACAAGGGAGGAGAGGGGGCTGCTATAGTTGGTGGTGGTGGTGGTGGTGGTGATGTGGGGGTGTCAGGTTTCATAGCACCATGCAGCACATCTGGGCTGCGAGAGCAGAATTAGATTTCCCACGACTGAAAACACATAGCCTACACACACTCACGCCTCTGCACACACCTTGATAAACCACGATCGGTACACAAACATCTGTGATGTGTAAGCAGTGAGCATGTGCACATCCGCTACCACAAACACAGAGCATGCATGCACACACACACACACACACACACACACACACACTCCGCTACCTCACACATTGTACCACCAGCTACACAGTTCCTCGTTTATGTTATTCAAGTGCTGCTTATTGTATCACGCTCTGCTGCTTTTTAACCCTGGTCTTTCTTATCCTTAACACACACACTCTCATGCATGCCCACACACACACACACACACACACACACACACACTCAAACACCACTTCTTCCCTGGCACAGCTGTCCCAAATGCTGCGGGCACACGGGCGTTTCACTGGCACGACACATGGAAGGAAAATCTGAATGTGTTCTCACTAATCATTCCCCTATTCCACCCAGAGAGAGAGAGAGAGACATGTGGACGACTAAAGGATGAGGATGCACAAGCTCAGGGATTGGACGACCTGTACAGCAGGTGTTGAAAGGTGAGGGGGCAGGAGACAATGTGAGCGTCAGAGTGAAACACGAGAAGAAAGAGAGAGTGACAGATCAGAATAAAAGCAGTTTAGAGGTGAATGGATAGGGAGAGCTGGTGGGAGAGAGAGAGAGAGAGACGGAGTGAGATGGGATAAATGGGGGCACGCCAGTTCCATAAATGTTTAATTGCCAGCAGGTTTATTCATGTTAAGAGAAAAAAAGAAGAAAGAGAGAGCTTAAACAGTACAAAATCTGTCTAGAGCCCCCAAATCTAATTTACACAACAAACAGAGAGAGGAGAGAAGAGAGGACAAAAACGGAGGGGAAGAAAAGGGGGGGAGTGAAAGAGAAAAGGAGAGGGAGAAAAATGCTAATTGGCTACAGTTGGGCATGTCTGGCCTGAGATGAAAGAGGAAGAGGACAGAAAATGAGGGAGCAGGAGGGAGGGATGAGAGTGAAAATGGAGAGGAGTGAAGGGGACAAGGAAGAGTGTGGACTACACAGACTGATGGAAGGATGGATGGATGGGAACACACATGGGTGAAAGAGTGTCATCTGTAGTTTATATCACATAATGTGTCCCAGCCATTACTGCTGCTTTCTTTCTTTTTTTCCTCCTGTAACTGTTACTAAGCCTTACTAAGTTTTTCTTCCCCAAAAACAACTGAATGAATGAAAGTAAGGCTAAAAGACAGTTATGCCTTTTCATTCACATAAATAATTGTAGAGAAACATTCTGAGTGTTGAGACTCGTCGTTGGGAATGAAGATGCTGCAGCTGAGGACCACTTCAATAGTCTCCTACATCCTGTCAGGAAAAATATGAATAAATGATAATGGAGTTAATCGCCACCATCTCTCCGCTGTTGTTAACAGCACCCTCTGTACATTAAAGACTCTTTGAAATGACTTTTTAAAAATGGGAAACCCAATTCAAATGTCAGTCATGCAATGGCGGTCACACATGATTGACATTTGGGTAGCTACTGTTCATTGGCCTAACCGTTAAAATGAGTGAGAGGAAAGGACAGGCTGCATGGTGTTGCATTTCACTATTCCAGCCTTATTTACACTGCAGCAGCATTTCTCCATCTGTAGATGCATAGAGTTTGAATGGAATCCACAAATGAGTCAGATTGGACTTTCCCAGCTGTGCAGAGGTTTGGCGTTGTCTGCTGTACTGGTGCAGGGATACTGGAACTGTTTTGGCTTGGCGAGTCCTTCCTGAATTGAAACAACTCATAACCTCAACTGCTGCAAAAAAAAAAAGGCTTAAAATTCCTCTGGTCTCTAGCGAAAAGTGTACCTGGTACTCCCTCTGTTTACAACAGTACTCTCTCCCCCTCCACCTCACCTCATTTTCTCTCACTCTGTATATCTCTCCCATTTTTTCTCTCTTCTCCTGTTCCATCACATTTTACACCTCCTCCTCCCTGCCTCCCCTGTGTTTTCACTTAAGCTTATTCCTGTATTACCCCAAATCCCCACCACAAGCCACGTGTGGAGAGCCAAGCCCAAATGTCACAAAGAAAACATGATACCAATTTAATAGGTCAGCATTGTCCAGAGAAAGGTCAGAGTGTTTCTTGGACTTGGCCAGTCTTTGGCTCTGGCTGGATGAGGACGAGTGTGTGTTGTGGCTGAACCAAAGGTAGGGACATTCTTAAAAAGTCTTTCTCCCTGTCTTTCTCCCTCTGTAACTCAGACCTATGTCTCCAGGCTGATTCAGCATCTGTGCTTTGTTAAACATATTACTGTTACGCAAGAATCTGGGGCAAAGAACAACAACACTTGCTAAATATTTTGTTTATTGAAGTTAAAAATGCATTCAATTGCGGTTATGAATCCTGCTTGAGAACCCTTCACTCTGATTAATCACGAAAACAAAGCAGCCTTTAAAAGGAAAATAAACCCAAGGCAGGCCACTGGTGGAGAAATCGCCTTTGGTGTGTACCTGACCTGGTTTGGACTCGAGCCAGAACCAGGCTGTTTGGAGTCTGCTCTCTGTGTGTTTTTGTGTTTAACGCGGTTTAGTCAGTCTCCGATTTGCAAACATTTAAGGCCCCGCTGCTGCGCTGTTTCATTTTTCATTTAGTCGCAGCCCAAGGCCATGTCCCAGATTGGAGACTGCTACACAGCACACCGCTGCACTCTTGCACCGCACCGAGCCGCTCCCCTCCTCATCGTCTTGTCTGGTCTGAGGAGATGAGGACCTGCCGGTGACCCCATAGACTGCAACGCACACACACTCACATTCTTGCACATTTCTATATGCATGCTTACACACATGTAATGCTGAGCAGAAAGCAGACATATTTCTGCTCGTGCACGCAAACACACACAAGCAAGCCAAGAAAACACAGACAGATAGGCAGACAGAACACACACGCAGACAACATGCGGAACAAGCCTTCTAATTCCAATAATAATACGAAAAAATCTGCGGAGACAGACAGGTATGACACAGCAGCTGGTACAAACACAAAGAGAGACATTACACCCACTCTAGTGCACAGTTCTGCGTTTAGGAAGGTTTAACTCGAACAAATACAGACAGTTACACACACTCACTGACACACCTGATAACCAGTCACATGCATACTGTATGCCCCCCGCCCCACACACACACACACACACACACACACACACACACACACACACACACACTACAAACAAACATGTATAAACACACACAGATGCATGATTTGAACCTTCTCACACCAAAACAGGAATACATACACAGAAACACACACATATATATACAGTAGGTAGGCTACGAGTGTGTGCACACAAACACACACCTGTGGTTTCAGGCCAGCACACACAGAACTCTTTAGTCTTTGAGCTGTCTGTCCCACTTAAAGTGAGCGCTGCTTGTGAAGAGGACCTGACAGACAGAGAAAACACACACGTACACACAGGCGCACACACTGCGATGAGTACACTGCCGGAGCAGAAGACCTGACTAAGCTGAATTTCCCCCTGCTCCCCTTTCCTATTTTCCATCTGCCTCAGCGTAGGAGAACCTGTGTGGGGAAAAATAATGCCCACCATACACACACCAGGCTTCACTTTCTCTACTCTCGCTGTGACACTCCTTTACACGCACACATGCACACACTGCTAATCCGCTCCACCAATCTCTACAGTTTCCCTCTGCTTTCTATTCACTGATTTCTTTCCATGCAGCTTTTCAGTATTCTGTCTTCACTTGTTCTCCCAATTTCCTCAACTCCAGTCTTATCTCTTTTCGGTACCCTATCTCCTCCATCTCTCCTCCTCACTCCCTCCATCCCTTTGTCGTTTCTGTGGTGCTGTGTGGTTGACCAACAGTCGGGGAGAGACAAGTGCAGGAGTGCCGGCCAAACTTGCCTGCCTCTCCGCCCAAATTACATGGGACAGTCCCAATTACCCTGTGGCCAACCAAAGCATTTCCTGGGTTAGCGCTGGTGACGCGTGGCCCCCCTTTGCTGTGGTTACAGGGGGTGTCATTAGACGCTTGTTTTACTGCAACCCCAAGAACGTGCCCGCCGGCCGCATCCACGCCATGGGAAGCAGGACTGCAACGTTCCAATAACTTTGCAGAGGCTGATTGATGACAAATGGAAGAACGTTAGGAGTAACGCTGGAGCTTGTAGTAAATTCCTGCTGGCCAAGAGGGAGATGCAAAGGGAACATTGCAGGGAAAATAAGAAATTCTAGACAAGCTGCTGTGACTTCTGGGAAGCAGATAAGTGTGAGCTGTAATGTTTTGTGGGATTCAAAAACTGGGACTGAATAAGGAGAGCTTTTTGGACAGGTTATCCATATGCAAGGTGTAAAGCACAGATGTGTAGGGAATACATAATATATTCTGAGAAGTGTGGTTTTGACAGCAATGCTGGAGATTGGAAATTTGACAAATCAGGTTGCAATAAATCATACAGCTGTAAGAGATACAAATGATGAAGTGAGAAGAAGAATGTTGACGACAATTTAGAAATGAGGACAAGTTATGTTTTAGGCTTTAAACCATGATCTTCATGCTCACATATGTGATGGTCCATGAGTGAGGGTGCATGTGATGACTGGTGGAAAGTTTACTCAAGTACTTATGTTGACATACTTTGCTTGAGTATTTCCATTTTATGGTACTTTATACTTCTACTCCACTGCTCCTTAGAGGCATATATTGTGCTTTTTACTCATCTATATTTATTTGACAACTCGTTTTTATATTCGAAACATACCACCAGCTTATAAAATATGATGCATTGTTACAGATTAAAGAGCCCAAAAGTTTAGAAAGTTGAAAAAATTAGCTCCACCTTGACGAGCTCAAGCATAAAAATGTTGCATACATGTTAATGAATTAGAAATAATATTCCAATAATTGCATATATTTAATAATATTAAACTTGAAAAGGGCCTGTTCTCCATAATCAGGGCTTTTACTTTTGATACGTTGAGTTCACTTTGCTTGTAATGGAGTACTTTAACATTGTAGTGTTACTTTCGGTTTACTTCTTCCACCACTGCACGTGACACAGCACAGTCTACATTATGTCACAGCAAAAGTCAAAAACATAAATTTCCATTTTTTAAAAATTAGAACCAAACAAAGGAGAGTGAGAGTAGGGGAAGAGGAGAAAAAAGAGAGAAAGAGATGGATCTCATGGATGAAAGTAGGCAAACGGAGAAGGGAAAGAGTAAGCGACTGATAGAGCGGGATGAGGGTTTGGAGGGGGTGTCTGGCGAGAGGCAGAGTGACGTAATGGATGAGAGGAGAGAGGGATTAACCGAGTGACAGAGATGAAGGGATGCTCTCTGGTGTCAGCCGTCCTCACTCTCACTCCGTCCATCATTCATCGGGAGCTTCATGGTGCTCCCGAGTGTGTGGCAGCTGTGTATGCCAGCTGTGTGCAAGTTTACGTGTGTGTAATCAATTTGTTTGCATACATTTCAAAGTGTGTTTATTCATGTGTGTATTGTATGAATTAATATCCCCTCTGTCAATCTGTCAATATTAATGTGCACCATGTGTCTGTGTACAAAGTGTGTTTTATGTATGTATGCAGTGTGTGTGTGTGTGTGTGTGTGTGTGTGTGTGTGTGTGTGTGTGTGTGTGTTTTGCATGTAGTGTGCGTCTACATGCAATGTGTCTACTTCTAGTTGCCCATCTGGTGCTGCTATGCTGTGCTGCTCAGCCAGCTCTCTAATAGCTCCAATAAGCCTGTGGTTTGCTGCCTCATACACACACACACACACACACACATATATACACAGATATGTACACACTGGCGCATGAATACACACACATACTTACACAGTTAACACAAACCTTTACACACATGCTCCTCTCGCTGTTATTCTTCTTCCAAGAGAAAGAGGCCGAAAAATGACCATTTATTTACTTTGAGCTCTGGGGCTGTGGCAATACAGCCTGCCAGTACCAGAAAAAAGAAAGAGTCAAAGAGCGAAACAGAGGAGGGAGTAGGAAGGCAAAAGGTAGGCGAACAACAGAAGAGGACAGAGGGAGGAGCGGTGGACGAACAAGAAAAGACTGAGCCAGAAGGAGCTACAGGTTGAGAGAGAGGGAGAGAGTTTGCTGGTGGATGTGGAGTAGCGAGCTGTGGTTTGGTCCGGTGCAACGTTTGGTTGTGTTACAGTCTGGCTGTGGCTTGTGTGGGTTGGGCTGAAATGAGCAGGGAAACAAACCCGGGCAAGAAAGTAGCTGAATTCACTCTGAGCACTTGAAAACACACATTACAAGCGCTTAATAAACGTCTTCCAATAATCTTCCAAGTGATTTTCATCAGCATTGAGGTTGTGTAAGTGTCTGATGAGACAAATTATGGTTCACCTCGTACATTTCAAATATTTTGAGCTGTATTTATGTTTGTCCAGGTCTGCTGGAGGGAGCACTCTGCCCTGCCCAGCCTGCTCCTGGCCCGGCTGTTGGGGCTCCGTTCAGTAGCAGAGTGTCTTTCCAGCTAGCAGGGCCACATGGGTCCAATTCCAACAAACTGAGAACTTATTTACATTCGTGGGGAAAATATGCCTTTTCAAAATATGCCTTACAAGTAATTTCTAGCCAGAGAAATATTTCTACGCATGTAAACAGGACAAATTGTCAACCTAACTTTGACGTGATTCCCCTGGATGTGGTGGATTACACTCAGATTCAAAGCCAGGTTGTTCCAGTTTATCCAACAAAACAGGTCTCTCTTCAACTAGATGTTTATTTGAATCCCCCTGGGAAAAGCCAGGTGTTGCCAGTGTACACAGGGCTAATGTGGTTTGGGGAGTTTACCTTAGAGTGCAGACTACAGGTGCTTGTAGGAGTGTGCTGCAGAGCTCAGAAGATAAGATGCTGAGATGGGAGGAGAGCATGTGTCCCACGACCCCTGAGCAATATGGTCCGAGTCAGCGCGGAGATAGAGACAACCAGATTGACTGACTGACAGATGCACACACACACACACGCACGCACACGCACGCACGCACGCACGCATGCACGCACGCACGCACACACACGCACACACACACACGCACAGACTGCCTGTTTACTTTGAAGGCCAAGGTTGCCACAGTTACCTGCTCTTTCTTTCTGTTCCCTCTTCTGCTCTTTTTCATCCCTCTTTCTCCCTCCCTCATCTTCTGTTAATCTGTTCCAGAGCATTGTGATCACATGGAAAAAAACATAGCAAGTGCACATATTTCCCCCCTAGCCAAGAGTAAAAAAACACACACACAAGGATGGGGTGGGGTGGGGTGTAGGGGAGGGAGGGGGTTGTATGATGGGGAGAGGAAAAAAAAAAGCGAAATAAACTGTTTATTCAAAGGCAGCGCTGAGCCCTTTTGTTGTGGTGGGGACCTGTCATTTATTAGCAGCCTGAAAAGCCTTCAAAGGCTGGAAAGACAGAGGACATGCCAACAGACGAGTGTATACAAGGCAGAGAAGAGAGGAGGGGAAGGGGGTAGATGGGAGAGAAAGGGGGGACGGTGAATGGGGATAGGGCAGAAAGGTTTAGAAAGAGGCAAACAAATACGGTCTGGGGACATGAATGGGTAGAAAGGTCTTGGGGGGGGGTGATGGAGGGTTGAGAACTTGAGATTGTGCCACTGGCAGTGAGGACACACAGCGAAGGCCAGCGCAGAAGGAAAAGGGGGGGTGCTGGGACACTTCCAGATGGACCATAATATGGGGAAACTGTTCAGAACTGTTCTCATATGTTTGCAGCTTTTTACACTGGCAGGACTTTCACAGAGTCTTGTAACTGATTTTGTCAGTGTGTGTGCATGTGTGTCTGTTGGGGAGGTTAAGAGGAGAATGATGTTTTATATCAGATCTTGATAGTTTAAAAAAGTTCTGGCAAAGATTATTTGGTGTTTGTGTGTGACTGAACCTAAATCTGCACACAGTTACGAGTGTGTGTTTGTCAGCGTGCTGTGTGGTAGGTGTTTGTGTGCATAAACGTACACATGTGAGGGAGATGGATGTATTTGGGGATAGCTTGGAGAGACAAAGGAGACATTCCCTCATTGCGTAACTTCATCTCTCTTATCTCTGCTCTCAAAGCAGACTGTCAATGCTGTGTTCCCATCTCTCTCCCTCTCTCTCTCTCTCTCTCTGGATCAAGTCGTCAGGGGCACAACCTTTTTGCTTTCCTCCCCTCTCATCCTGCTTTCCATCTCATCTCCTAAGTATTCAAGCTGTTTGTCTACTTTGGAAAAGTGCTGTTAAAGTGATGTGGCCACTCTGTGTGTGTGTGTGTGTGTGTGTGTGTGTGTGTGTGTGTGTCTGTGTGCGTGCGTGCTTGCACTCAAAATATGCTGATGGTATGAACCATATGTATGTGCATAATGCGTGCAATCTATTTTAGTGTTTGTGTGTTGTGTGTATGCTTGCGCTCGCCTGTGCACGGTGACCACTCTTGAAGCTGAATCAAAGTGCTCTGCTTTCAATAAGAGTCACAATCAGCAAAGTGGCAGCAAGCAATGACATCACTGCAGCTGGGTCCCCAGCTGGAGCACAGAAAGGACTTTGGCAAGTGTGTGTGCATGAGTGAGTGTGTGTGGACGTATGTGTGTAACACAGTCAAAGACCAGTGTACGCATAGTTTATTTGTAATATGCATATTTCATGCAATTCGTAAACTCTGTGGCAGAGGAAAATGCAAGCAGGTCAGTGCCAATGTAGAACCTTTCCTCACAGCGCTCGTGTGTGTGTGTGTGTGTTTGTGTGTAAATGGTGGCTGAGAACGTAAGTGAGATTTCCAACCTCAGTCGTCCCCATCAGTCTCTCTGCACATTCTGTGCCTTGTTTCTATTGGAGCAGACAGTGCTGCGGTGAGAAAAACAACAGGAATTTCATCTGTCATTGATTAAGCCCATTAACGGTGGTGTCTGATGTCTTTTACACTCATTCCACACACACCGACATGCAGCTGCACTCACAAACACACAAAGTTACACACACACCCTGACTCCCCCTACACTGCACCACTACCAAGACTACCATACAGTAACGGACACACCATGGAAGATCATCAAGATCCACACCATTACTGTGTGTGTGTGTGTGTGTGTGTGTGTTTGTGTTGGGTGTGAATGGATTTTCACACGCTAAGTCATGCAAGCCGGAAAATACTGATCATAAACTTCCAACCAGCATGAGCAACCAACAACCCCACAGAGAGCCAACACACGCACACACACACACACACACACACACACACCATGCTACTGGATGCACAAGCTACTGACGCGGTTTACACACATACATGTACACACACACACCCCCATCCACACACACACACACACACACACACATTGTAAACTGTACTCATATGAACAAACCATGCTTTCAAACACACACGTACGACACAGCCACTGAAAACACACTGCTACTGAGCATACCGCACAACCAGACACTCCAAACTCACTAAACAAATGTCTGATGTTGTCACTCTGGTATTCACCACTCCACCACTGTCATTTTATAAGCCAGCCTTGCTGCTTTGAATGTGCAAGCATTGTGATTTTAGCTGCGTGCTGAAAGTACAGCTCACATAATGTGACAGTTATTGGTTGAAAACAGAGCTGAAGTGCTACAATTCCACTACGTCGACACGGTTTATGTCCCTGTTTCACTGCAGATTAATAAAAACAAAAGTGAAAAACTTCATGTACTACTGATCCACCTGAACACCTGAAGTGCTGATGCAGACATTGTGATTTTCATCACAGAAGACACAATACTCTGCACTGTCTGTTCAATGTGGTTTCTACAGAACCCCAAAGTCAGTGTCACACATATATAGTGAAAACACCTCCCTGCAGCCTCTCTGCCTCATATAATCTTAAAAATCAAATGATTCTGCTGCAGTCTAAATAAATATGTTTTTATAAAAATTGTAACTTAAGGTCCACTTACTAACTTTTTTCTTGATCTTTCTACCGCATCACATGGTCTTCCTCAGCATATGGAGATGGCTCAGTTCTCACCTTCACCTGGAACTGCAGTCTTCAGGTGGTGGTATACAGTATGGGGTCAGATATGGTCTTCGTCACTTGATGACCTCTCCATGTCAACTGAGCAAACTCCATCCACTTTGATTGAAAGCTCCAGAAAAGCTAGTAAGTGGACCATGAGTTTAGAATTGTTTGTCAAACTACAATTTCCAAGTCAAGAATTAACTTACAGGAAACTGTGTATAAAATGATGCATAAGATATTTTAAGCACTCCACTTGATCTAATGGTGCAGCCAAAACATGTCATCTTGGGTTTAAATATTTAATTCAGAACTGTAAATGTAGGAAATAGTTTCTTTAAAATGCCACAACATGTGAAGTGTTAAAAAATGTTTTAATTTACTTAGATTTCAGATATCAGGATTCAGGAGGCTAATCAAAAAGAGAATAAATGTTAATTGACAGGAGTAAAACAAAACAAAAACAGTACAATGAAATTGAAAGACAAAGGTATGTAAATGTTAAATATACAGATGGGTGACAAATTAAAGATACAAACAACATCAAGTGTCTTAATATGATGTTGAGACACTACAAGCTGCCAAAACAGCTTCAATGCTCCTTGACCGCAGGTGTTCAGTTGTGTTGAGATGGTGAACTATGAAGGCCACAACATATGATTCACATCATGTTCATGCTCATCAAACCATTCAGTGACCCCTCTGTGAAAGTATCTGCATCCGTTATGTTTCTCCATCCAGGTTTCTTTAACTCGTCACCAGCCTGTATATGGAAAATGTCAATTATCAGTTTTATAGGAATGTTCATACAACTATGAGGCTTGAGTAAAGGAGTAGCTTCTTAATTGCTCTGCGACACTTGAACATGTGTGGGAATATTATTTTGGCTTTGCTCAATACAAAGGAATTTAGATGAAGATAATTAAGTTGTGTATAATATGAGTTTGCCTGTTCTTTTCCATTTTCAGTGTGTTATCCAGTATGCAGTTGTTTGGGTATTTATAGTCTCTGAAGTTTCCTTTCACTTCGGTCAGCGCAGTTCTCACCAGATCATTTGGGTCCAAAATAGTTCCCTCATAATAAAAATAATTTTCCTCCATCCAAGCTGAATACAGGCTATTGAGCTGAAGAGAATAACTTAACCAAATGGTTGTCTACCAGCTGTCACTACTTGATTCATTCATTTTTTAGTGCAGAAGCAAAAGGGAGTTATGACTTACAAGATATAAAAATAGAGCTTTAAAAAATCATGAATTTATCGTGACTGCAATTCAACTTTGAGTTTCAGACCAGTCAAAGCCAAAAAATATTATCTGTATCATAAAATATACATTGGCAAAGCGTTTTACAAGTGATCCAGTTAGTCATTCTTTCAGTCAAAGAATAGAATACAATATTCTTTGACTATATAACAGAGCTGAACACAAAGCATACGGCAGCACAGGAGAGGAGAGTGAAGCCAACAGCAGAGACCTGGGGGAACAGAGCAGTGATGAGGGACGGCTACCAGAGACACCCAGCAACTCACATGGGTGTGCACAGCAACCCACACACACCAGTGCACACGGGCCATAAAAAACACACATGATTATACACATAGATACACAGGCCGGGAAATGGCACACATACACGCCAGGCCATGCTCACAAGTACCTGCACACATCCCGCATACAACACATCTGCAGTGCACATGCATACACATCTTTGTTTCAGAACACATTGAACACATAAACTCATTCTTGTTATCATGAATCCTTTCTTATCTCCATGTTTCCTCTCATCTTTTTCTCTGTGCTTCCATCTCCCCGTCCTCCTCCACCTTCTTCTTCTGCTTCTTCTATCAAATTCCAGAGATCCATCACATTCCTTATTTCCATCACAGGAGGCAGCCCCACGGCCCTGCCGCTCTCCAGAAGTCCAAAGCTCTGTCCAACACACCAGTCCGACTCCAGAATCCTGTCATGTGCTATAATTTAGCTCTTTCCAGAACGCTTTACTTTCCCTCTGACTGTCACTTCCCATATATCACTGTCATTCAGCTCATCTGTTGGGGGTCTGGGAAAGGGGGCTATGGGTGACTGACCAGAGGTGTCATCAGCTTCCTGTCTGAATGTTTTTTGGTTGTTTCCTCTGCTCATAACACACACACACATACAAGTCTGAATGACAAAGGGCAGAGGGGAAAGGCAGGTGGGCTTACATGGTGTGAGAGGTTGAAGAGAGGAAGGGAGAATGTGATAGAAGCCAACAGAGAGAGTGTGAGCTAGGGGGAAAAGTGTGAGAGAACGTGAAAAAATAAGAAGAAAAGGGAGAATAAAACAACAGGCAAAGTGGGAGAGAAAAGGAGAGGGAGAAAGCCTCCGGAGTGCTTTTTCGCTCCAACGGGACAAAAGGTTACAGCATGACGGGGGTAGGTGTCAGGTGATGTGTGACAAGTCCAAATTAAAGATGACATAATGGCGGGGGCCCGGATGGGGTCCAAACTGCGGGCTGACTGAGACTGAGGGTGGGGGCAGACCGTGGCAACCAAGTTGATCTGGGCCATGCTGGGCTGGGCAGCAGGGGGCTACCCTGCAGGCTCCTCCATATGGAACGTGTTAGCCTAGCGATTGCTAATGAAATGCAGGCTGACGTCAGGCAGACACCCACCCATTGTTTTGCTGCTTAATTTGTTATAATATTTGTCTTACAAATGAGGATTTTGCCAGGACAGAGGAAGAATAAGAGGCTACAGCCGCAGATGAACAGAGGTGGGCAAAGGGTCTTACAGTAAGAGGCCTGATGTTAAGGCATTAAATGGGGTTTGAGCATTTGCAGCAAAGGTAGAGAAAAGCTAGGGGACTTAGCATAAGCACTAACACAAGAAGGGCCAGGGCCTCAGCTCTCTAAGTGGGAGGTATAGTGACCAGAGGACTAGCATGGGTGGGTGCGCTGGAAAGGGAGGGACTGCTGTAAGAGGCTCGGAGTATGTGTTAATTGCATATGGAAGTTTTTAGCATAAACATTCCTGCATTACTCACAACAATTTGTTTTAGGAATGCATCATACAGGCTACTCCTGCAGCTGCCTGCCTGTTTTATGCATCCT
Source organism: Maccullochella peelii (assembly GCA_002120245.1). NCBI lineage: Eukaryota > Metazoa > Chordata > Actinopteri > Centrarchiformes > Percichthyidae > Maccullochella > Maccullochella peelii. The sequence continues at coordinate 66,908 of LKNJ01001734.1, forward strand.
CATTTACACTTTCAGCTTTCAGTAAGTGTTATTTTTTACAATTCTTTCTCTGTCTCTCTCTCTTTCTCTCTTCCTCTCCTTCAAGCCCATTCACCCAGTTTCCAACATACAGAGAAGTCTTCCTAAAATAGGCTCAGTGGAGCAAGTTTAAGAATGCTTTTGTTATTCCAAAAGGAGTTGTGCTGTAATTGACCACCACCTGGGCATCTGGCAGAAGTCACAGTGAGCCGGAGAGAAGGGGATGCAGAGGGAGAGGAAGGAGCTGTGGATGGAAAGAATGAAAGAAACGACAAAACAGAGATGAACAAATGGAGACAGAGGAAAGAAAAGAAAGGAGGAGAGATTAATGGGGGGGGTGAATGGTGGAAAGTGTGTGTGCTCTCTCTCTCTCTCTCTGTCTCTTGCTCTCCCACTCTGACATGTCAATTCGAAGGTGCTTTATTGGCATGAGTAATGATGGGAGGTGTTGCCAGGGTAATTACAGAGCACATTAAAGGGTTTCATAAACATTACAGTTCCTCCTCTGCCCGGTGGCAAGGCTAAAGGGACAGGAAGAGGGGAAAGAAACGAACGAATCAGAAAAATGGACGCAGCAAGAGGGAGCAGAAGCAGCACAAAGGAGAGTGGAGAGGAGGATGGAGGAGTAAAGGGCACTTACTGGAGAGGAGGTGGGAGGAAGGGAGGAGTGTGGAAGAGATGAACAGAAAAGATGACAGGAGTGAAGGTTACCATGATCATGGATTCCATCGCTGAGCGCCTGAATATGAAACAGGAAGAATAAAAAACAACAACATGCCGTATCAGCGTCCAACACAAGCCACAGCTGCAATTCACTCTCGCTCTCACACACATACACACACACACACGTGCACACTAGCCATGAAACACACACCTACACAACTTTGTGCATACCCTTGTTGACACAATCTTTGCATATACTCGTAAGCATTCACACTATAGCCACAAACCCCACACACGCAGCTGTGCACAGTCTGTCAATGAGGGTCATGACATACACACTCAACCAAACACACACAACCACAAGGACCATAATTAAACAAACACCCACCCAGTCGCTGAGCATTGCATATTTATGTACAACCTCATTGGTCGAAAGCAATTAACTTCGGTTTCTCTTCATCCTCATATAGCACACTAAACAGCCCCTGCCAATCAGCGTCAGACAGCATGCAGTGCCTCTCCTGCAGTAAATCTCCACTACACAGGACTATGTGTGTTTACCCTGTAGTGTTGTAGCATCTTATCTTTAGTTTTGTGCATCTAAATGTCAAATCAAGTATTCACATAGTCCCTGTTGTTGAAATGTATTTCTGTCCTTGGTTTCATTTTATTGGGATGTTCAGAAGTTCCTCGAATAGTTGGCCCCTGCATGAGGTTCTGTCATGAGTTCTTGATGATGCTGATATATGATCCAGGTGCATCAAAATGGCCCCTTCCAAGTTTGATATCTTTATGTCTTTGACATACCACTTCATGAATGCAAAGTGTCCAGACTTCAACAAGCAGTCTTGCCAGATGGCACAGAGGTGAAGATGAGACAGTCTAGCTGCTGGATTTCATTTGTTGTTGGATTTAACGGCAGTATTATGCACTTGGTTAATCTGAAAGACACAGATGTTTTGTATTATTAGATATTTTAGCAAACCTCATCCACAACAATGACAATAAACTCCTGAAGCCACTGAACAACTTCCATAATGAAAATGGTACCATGTATTCTGCTAAGAAGGCAGGTGTAGCCCAAGGAACACGACTTCCTGGGCACGATTTCACTCTGCAAAACCAGGCTTTGGCCTAACAATGACAAGCTAGATTGCATGAATAATTACCCTGACATGAGTCCAAAGCAGCATCAAACCCTCCGACTTGAAAGTGTCAAAGTAAAGTTATTCCAGTGCTTCAACTGGGCTATGTATAGAGACAACAGCTGCAATGGATTCTGGGACGGAGGAGAGTAAACGTTCATGTTCACTGGATTAATCTTGCTAAGCGAGAGAAGGGAGCAGGCTGTGCGCCACCAACATCGCCCCTAATAAAAACAATATTTTGCTTTTCTCTTCATCTCAACCGCGGCTCACTATCGCACAAACGGCTCTCCGCTAATTAATTCCTGCTCTTACTTAGTTGCAGCTGTCGATTCTCTCATCTCGCAGATGCGGACAAGTGGCGAACAGGTTTTCATTTCAAAGCCCGGCACAGTGTACGCATTCCTTGACTTTGCATGGGCCCCCCTGTCATCAAAGGGCCTTTATTAAGTGTCTCATACATTTACACATTGGGGAACAGTTTAAACTTGGCCTGTGATTAACAGAGTAGGGATATCTATCCCAGAAACCAATGTTAGGCTGACATCTCAACATCTGATGTGAAGTTTAAGGTCCTTGTCTGCAGGTATTAATCAAAGCCACAAGCTTCTCTCTCCCTCCAGAGATCCCACATATACACAGGCGTGCTTGCCCGGTCCCTCCTCCCACCCAAACATATACAGTCCATACGTTATAAGCAAAGTTAATTGGGCTCAATCCACTGCACTTGACACATCTAAGAGCTCCAAATCTGCACAGTGTGTCACCAGAATGATGGATTGCATTTATACTGTTCAAAGTTTTCACAGTGTCTAACACTTCAGAGTTCACAGCAGGGGGATGATATCGCCTGTCTGCCAACTTGTCTTTGACTGCATCCAAACCAAGGAATATCTAAACTCGACTCTTCACCCACACCTCCACACACACACACACACACACACACACACACACACACACACACACACACACACAGACAGATGCACACATGACCGCCATAATGAGTCGACAACTGGCCCGCGGCTCCGAGAGCTCCGAGATCCGCATTAGGTTGCACTCCAGTCACCCATAATATAGAGTCCAGCACACCAAGCCTCTCCTCCACGATGACCTTGGGGTCAGGCCAGAATGCCCTCATATAATGAGAGTGCTGTTTGGGGATTTGTTGGGCTGTGATAGAGAAAAGGCAAGCACACGCAATGCACCCTGGGTCTTTGTCTGGGTGCTGACCGTATTGACGAGTGCTGATCGATGTTAATTGCTAAACAGAATGGGCATATTGACCAGGCTCCCTGGATGAAGAAGCCTGCAGGCCCAGTCAAAGAGAGAGAGAGAGAGAGAGATACGCAGAGAGAAAGCCGCTGGGCCCAGACCTACAGCAGCTACAGGGCCCCAGACACGCACGCACGCACACACACGCGCACACACACACACACACACACACACTCATGGGTCTCATTCACTTTAATGAGTGGAGAGAGGAGCACAAAGGCATAACGTCCATCAATGCCAAGTCTATTCAACACAACAGAGGGTATATGCAAAAAAAATAGGTTTCCTGGTGTGTGTCTCTTTGAGGGTGTTTGTGCACATGTGAGTGCATGCACATGTGCATTTATGAACAATGTGTTTGGCAAAGTTGGTCTGCTTGAAAGTATGATGGTTTTTGAGTGTGGAGAAAGGGGAAAGGGACATCCATGTACGTGAGGATGTGTGTGCACACAAGTTTGTGTGTGTGTGTGTGTGTGTGTGTGTGTGTGTGTGTGTGTGTGTTTTAGCTGAGGATCAATAGGCAGGAGCTGCAGAGGCAAAGACATGGCCGATCAATATGCTGGCAAACAGAAGGGAGGGACAGAGTGAACAGATAAAAAACAGCCAGGGAGATTAAAGAGACAGATAGGGAGGACAGAAAATGAATGAGAAAGAGTGATGTGACAGAAGGAGAGAGAGAGGGTAGGAAAAGGCCTGGTTGGTTTAAAGTCTTTTTATCCTTTAACTTTATGTTATTTTTTGGATAAGGTACGTAAAAAGGTTGTCATTTCCAAACTCAGGTAACATTTTGGTTGCATGAAATCCCACCTTTCTGCAAACTGAAACACCTGTCAAACATCTTCGACCGTCACCAACTCCACAGAGGGAGCAAGCTGTAAGTCATTTTAAGACTTGCTGCACCGTTTTGTTTGGTGAGGAACCAATCACAGTTACAGTTGAGGTATGAATGTTTGAGCAATAATATGTTATTATAACTGTCTTTGACTCCAGATGTGGATGGGGCTCAATTTTATTTTGTCTTTTATTTTATTTTCGTGTTTCAACCAAAACTTATGTTCATACTGCTGAGCCAGATACACTAAGCCTAGTTTCACAGAAGAATCTTAGTGCAACATAAACTTTACAGATTTACAATGGGAGTATTATCTCAGCATCCTTTTGGAAAATCTACTATCTACAAATACTACTGTTAAATCAGGCTTTTGTGTACAGTATGTGAATGGAGTTGGGCTTTTCTGCCTGCTCTTTCTTACTCCACCATTGTACCAAGATGTGCTACAGTCCCTCTTCTGAACTCTTCCATCTGAGCTTAAGAGTACCAGACGGGGCCCATACCTCATCACCAGAATGTGGTTCAAATCCCTCTCCACAACATTTACACTCGTGTCCCTTGCAGCAGTGCGGTGAGAAACGAAAAAGCACCCAGACACAGGTGCAAAGACAGAGAGAGCCAGTAGTAGGAAAGAAGGCCAGAGGCTTGTCTACGGAGCATGACTGGAAAGGCATTCAACCACACTACCCCTACCCAGCCCAGCTCAACCCTGTCCAGTTGCAGAAGCGTGTGTGTGCGATTTGAAAGTACAATGTTGAAAAGAATAAGCCTACACTTGGAGCCAAGATAACTGTCCCTGATGTATGAGGCCAACCCCCTCCCACCTCTATTAAGCGCACACACACACACAGAGCCTACACATGCATGCACAAATGTACTCTCTTCTCTCTATTCTCTCTCTCTTCTGCGCTTTGGTGTGTGTGTGTGTGTGTGTGTGTGTGTGTGTGTGTGTGTGAATGAAAGGTATGGCAGGAGTGTTGTGTTGGCTTGGCTGACCGTCTGCGGTTGTGCGGCGGTGAGAGGGAGTTTTGGGAGCGCAGAGCGGGCGTTGCTGCCGAAATCCCTGAGAAATGTTCGTTTTGGATCCGTGTCCGTGCTTACATACCGCCCTCCCGACTGTCTCTCATTCTCCGTTTCATTTTTCCCTCTTAAGGTTTAACTTAAAAGTTATGAAATGGGGAGTCAAATACATCACTTGAAAGCGCGGCGGTTCTGAAGGGTGTGTGTGTGTGTGTGTGTGTGTGTGTGTGTGTGTGTGTGTGTGTGCGCGCGCGTGTGTGAGTGCACTGCCCTCCACCCTGAGTCCGGGGCCACTGAGGCTGCAGGGGTGAGGTTATCTTCAGGGGAGATAATGGAGGGCAAGAAGTCCGCTTGGTTTTAAGACAGATGTTCACTTGACTGAGGCAGGTGTGTTTGTTTTATGAAGATCTTTAAAAATAAACAGAGAAAGCTTTTGCCACTTTCTCTTTCTGTCAAAGACATTTCAAGAACCCAATTCATTTGTTCTGAAATGCACTTTAAAATCGCATTTTTTGGAAACGAATGAATTCCTCCCGATACCATGACATCATTCAAAGTGTTTCCAGTGCATTTTAGCCTACTTGTTTCAGGAATTTCCACAAACAAATATGAGTTGAAACAAGGCATCATAACGCAGATAATACTCCAAAAGAAAATTCCCTGATTTGGGAAAAATATAGAAGAAACAAGTTGATTTGCATTGTAAACAAGTGAAATTATCTCACCTCATTAGCAAATGTTTTTCACATAAAATGGAACACTTGTTGAAATTGATTATTTTTTTCTTTTGCAGTTTAAGTTGGGTCGGCATCGCATAGCGACTGACTAATCCCATTTGGTCCAATAAGTGTGCATGTGCGTGTGTATGAGGCAGAGAGAGGGGAGAGAGAGAGAGAGAGAGGTGGGAGGGAGTGAGGAGAGGAGAGGAGGGAGGGAGGATTGATCCGCGTCTGTTAAAATCTTGTTCTGGTTTTTCTTGGAGTGAGGTCTGTGCCTGCCGACGCGCCTCTCCTGTGCAGCCCCCCTCAAGAAGAGCTTTTTATGGAAGGAAACCTTGGAATTTTTGAAAGGGAGAAGGATCTGCAGAATACCAGTGAAGTGGATAATAAACGCACGACTGGGTTCTTTTTGTGTTTTCTCCTTTGGTGTCTGAATGAAACAGGGAGGCAAATATAAGGGGAAGAGGGACGGTGCAGGTTCTGGACTGGGAGTCGATCTGTCAGTGTGATTTTGGGTAAACACGTTTCCAGTGCGCCCGTTTTAACTTTTATTTCTTTAGAAACTGCCGAGCTCGGCTTCTCTCCTCTTGCAGCGCGGAGTTCGTTTTTCTCGGAACGAGGAGACTTTCGTGTTCTCCCCCTTCAGAGAAACTGCTTAAACTTTCTACGTTTAAAAAAATAAATAAAAAGATCGGATTGCATTTTCCCCCTTCAAACATTTTGGAGGTGATGTCATCGTTCTGTGTTTTGGCTGGTATTGTGTCGAGAGGGCGCAGGGAAGACTACTGCAGCCAGGCGGTAACCAGCGGCTGAGGCGAGCGTGGAAGTCCGGAAAATCAGGTGCAAAGTGCGGCTGTTATTTCCCCACTGTGTCGCGGGTGGCTGACTCCGCCACCCAGTCACAGCTGTTCCCATCCTCTCTAGTCACCCCTCCCTTCCTCGTCTTTCTCTCCCCTTTATTATCCCCTCCCATTCTCATTCAGCACTCTCCATATACCCCTCTGAGCTGGACCGCTCCGGGACCTTATCACCCTCTCTGTCGGACACTGTTGGTCGGTGTCACCTGAGCCACAGACCCGTTGAGCCAGCGTTGGGGCGCAGTCATGACCGAGGCCGCCCTGCATTACCCTGCGCCCGCAGAGCCCCCGTCTCCAGCTCGTCGTTTGCTCCATCAGCCAGCCCAGGTAGCCCACCTCCAACAGCTCCTGGCCCTGCTCTGCTGGGACTAAACCTGCCTCCTGCTCCTGTCTGTACCGGAACAAAAACTCAGCCACTTTCTTTTATCATCTCACCTACTACACAATTAATTTTGGAGACCAGAAGCTTGCTGTTGCGCTGAAACGTTAGGCATTGGATTACTCAGAAGATTACGCACGCACAGCATCTGATCTGTCCACAGGGCCGAGCATCACTCTGAGGGTCAGCAAGGTCGATTGGAGTTGGATCTGTGACGCGTGAGCGCGCTTTCACCTGTTCCTCTCCTTGTCGGGGACGCGCAGCCTTTAAAGCCCTAACCTTCCCCCTTTGCTGCCCCGCCCATCCGTCTCTCCACCGGTTTGGACAGCTGTTAGAGGTTGCCCGGCGGTCACAGTGGCACAGTTACCCCGGCCTCACACCCCACATTGCCCACGTCCGCACATTAACCCACGCCGGGGGAACCGGGGCACACCGCCGCCGATGCCAACGGGAGTGTCCGCTGACTCTTTGACTCTGCACAACATCCAGCGGATTCAAAACACAGAGGGGAACTCTCCGGACTGTCGTACTGGCTCAGACCGAGCGAGGAGACTGTCTCTGGGCCAAGTTCCATAGTGGAGGGGGGAAGCAATGTGGTCCCTTCTTTCCACGCTGACCGTCTTGTAAGTCACATTTATCACTTCATCATGTAATAATCTTATTTATCCACTCAGGTCTTATATCTTTTTCTGCCGTTGTTCAAACTAGTTTCATGACAGGCCTAGATACAGATGAAGATGATGGAGAGGAAGGTTGCAATGTCTAACGATTACATCACTCCTCTTCAGTCCCCATAGAAAACATGCCATGGAAGGCCCTGTTTTGATTGGCTGACAGTTCAGGGTCACTGGGTCAGAGTCAGGGCCCTGTTACTCATAAAACCTGCCATAAACATCTCCATCACCATCTGCACTTACTTCAGGGATGGCCAAGCTGGCTTAGAAAAGGCCATTTTCCCATCGCCAAGAAAATGCTTTTTTCCCCCTATTGAAAATATTTCAGAAGTTGAGTCAAATAACACCGGCTTTATCTAGTGGGATAGGAAAATGATAAAGTGCCAAGTGCAAATCTAAGGGAGGAGAATACAGACTCAGGGGGCTTGAGTTTGCCCATTCAAGGTGTGTCTTGTTAAAAGGCCATGGGATTTATTTTTCTTTCTTTGTGTCGGCTGTACTTCTCCCAGATGGCAGTCATCTCCAGATACTTCTCATTCCTCACACAACCTGGGCAGGGTGTGTGCTGCTGGTGTCTGCCTGACTTTCTCTCTCTTCGTCTGTGTCTCCCTCACACACTCTCCATTTACCCACCTAACTGCCTACATCTGTCTCCTTGTCTTGCCTATACCCCATTTTCCACAGATACTTGCTCAGATAAAATGTATGAATTAATAACTGATGAATGATGGCGCCCCTGGCAGTATCCGAGGAAGAGCAGTCTCACTGTTTAGTCTGCTGGTTTTAGTTAGGTCTTTCAGAGCCAGTCGTCTCTCCATTCATTTCCTTCTTGCCTGTTAGTTTTACCACAGTCTCTTCACTTCATCCATGCTGTTTTACCAACTAGATCACACTGGAAGTCTTCAGTCAGGGAGAAAAGCCAGAAGCCTTTTGCCACAACAACCTGTTACTGCTCTTCTCCTAAGGCCACAGCTCCATGTCGAGGCCCTCGGCTTCCCTAACCATTGCTCCACCATGAGCCCTATTACTGCTGATACCATTCATACGCCCACTAGCCTAACCACTATTCTTCACCAAGGCCCACTGCTGAACATCTGACACTCTTGCATGGTGCCGAAGCCCACTGCTCCAGTGTTGGCCTACCACGCTAACCACTGCTACACACAGCTGAAACCGCCGCTCTGTGCTGAGTCCCACCAGGCCGACCGCTCTCACTCCACGCTGCTGCCCAGTCCTCGGCGCTGAGGCCTGCTAGTCTAACCGCAGCCTCCATATGGTAGATCTGCTGGGACGCAGGTTTATGATGTCAGACCCTTGCTTATTTTGGCAGCCGGCCAAGGCGCACCGGGCTTTCCCTCTCTCCATACCTCCTTCTGTCTTTACTCTCTCCGACTTTTACCCGGCGCTCTCTTATTCTCTCGTTTTCTCATCCCTCCCCCACCCCCGGCTGATCCTGTCTCCCTCTTTCCTCTCTCCTTCTCTTTCTCTCCGTGGCTGGCATAATATGGAGTGTCTGTGGTTTTTGTGGGAGCGGGGGAATCCAGTGCCGAGGCACTTTTCCTGCAGTGTCCTCGGCGGCAGTGCAGCTGTGGTGTTTTAACAGCTGAGAGCCCTCACAATGCACAGGCGCTCAGGTTTTTTCGGCTGCGCAGGCAAAATGTGAGGGCCAACACTCTGCTGCATTGCCCGGGATATCTGCATCTATTAGAGGGACTCAGGGGCCAGCACACCAGCTATGGGAAAGAGATGTTGAGAAAGAGAGAAGGGAAGCAAGATGGTATGTGTGTGTGTTAGTCATGAGGCAGTGACATGTGTTACGATGTGCATGAGTTGAACCCCCTCCTCTTAATTTCCCATTATTTATCTTTTTGTCTACTTCTCACGCCAGACCACACTCTGTGGTTACACTACTGTCTCTCATTTTGCCACTTTTTCTCTCTCCTCCTTCTCACATCTGTGCATCTGCCCATTCTTTCTGATTTTATCTCACCTCTTTTATTATCTGTCAGCCTTCTCTTGCTCCATCTCCCCTCTATTTATTCTTACATCACCTTCCTCTGTCCTGCCCTCTCCCTATCCCTTTGTGTACTTTTCAGTCTCTTTCCTCCTCGCTATCTCCCTCTCTCAGCAGTGCGTATGTCTTTTCTTTGGCCCAGCTGTCAGCTGCCTGCTCCTCCTGTACACACACATACACCCTGCACACATCTGCACATCTGTGTGCATGTCCATGACAGTGTGGAGGAGTCACCCTGCTAACCCCAAACATAATGGAAGATAGGAGGCAGGGAACGATAGGAGAAAGGTAGAGTGGACAGAGAGACAGGGAGGGAGCGATAAGGTAGAGGAGAGATAGGGAGGACAACAAGTCAGAGAAAGAGAATGGAGCACAGAGAGAGAAGAGGCATGCAGAGAGATAGCAAAAGATGAGGTGGGGAAAGACAAAATTCGTAGAATTGCTTTTCAGCTCACACACTTGGTTCTGAACTTCATCAAGTCTTCAGCCACTAATTCTGAGCAGTTCAAGGACAGAATAGTAGATTTTGCGCAACACAATCACTCCCTTACTAAAGCTGTAAATAACATTTGATACATCCAAGGTCAAGGTCTAAACTTCAATTAAGTAATGTGATAAAGTGGGAAGAATTTTAATTGTAACTGTAACCAGCTGTTTCAATCACAAAAGTCCAGATAGTCAGAAGTAAGGAATAAGAAATAATACATAAAAGTTATATTTTCATATGGACAATACACATTAATCCTGCATGCTACATCACCACGGTTACTCTCCACCAATTGATTCTACCATAAATCATCTTTCCACACATTTTGGTAGCTCATGTTCTCACTTATTTATAGCATCTCGAAATGTAACCACAGTCCGCCGCTCTCCAAAGCCACATCACAGCGGAGTGTACACCTGTAGTCCAGCCCAGCTGTCTACATACAAAGACCAGCCAAATAAGCCAGCCCTTTCCCTTAGATGTCCAAACCAAAACATGTTCTAGTCGTCTCGGCATGTTTGCCATTTCGCCACGGTCCAATCAGGTCATTTGGAGGCCAGATTTTGGCGTGGCGAAAGTCACGAACGGGTCAGAAAGTGGGTTTGGACAGAAGGTTGGTAGCGTAACGATAAACACTGCTCTGGGTGTTGTCTGTCTGCCGATCCCTGGACATCTGCCTGTCTGTATGTCAAGTCGCCGTGCCAGCCACACACCCTGCAGTGTGAGTAATCACCCAATAAGGAAAAGAGATGTTGAACAGAAAGAACAGCAGAGAAGAAAAAGATGGAAATGATGGTGTCACACATGAGTCTTCCAACATTCAGTGTTGCTTACATATTTCAAAACTCATCTGTTTCTACTTTTTCCTAGATGTATCCAGATGTTGCTGGTAATGTGCAATCCATTACAGGTGAGAGTCTGGATGCATGACAGAGAGCGATCGTACAGTATAAAAGACAAGTTGTATATTGGTAGTACCTGCAGTTTTTCAGTCCTGGTCATGACTCTCTGTATCCGTATGGGGGTGTGTGTGTGTGTGTGTGTGTGTGTTCCCAGCAGGTACTTGGTGTGGATGGGGTCAACTTCAGTGTGCACGTGGAGAACCAGACGCAGGTGCGAGACACCATGAGTCGGCGACACCACCGGGTCTACCAGCTCTACAGCCGCACCAGCGGCAAACACGTCCAAGTGCTGGGACGCAGAATCAGCGCTCGAGGAGAAGATGGAGACAAATATGGTAAGACACACACACACAGAGTAGAACACAGGCAAACACTTATGGGACATGGGTGTGTATGCACAGTTAGATGCTTACTTGCATGCACAACGCACACTCACACCAACTAACGGCTGCAAGTACAAAGACTTGAAGGTTGACCAAGTGCATGCATGAACGGATACAGAATGCAACTGTGCAGGCACACTCACAAAAGCACACACACATGCCTCCCCAGGCTTTGGCAGAGGGGCAGTGGAGCTTGTCTTGGGAGTACAAAGACCTCATCGACTGGCTGCTGACTCAATGATGAGAGAGAGAGAGGGAGAGAGAGAAAGAAAGAGATAAGGTGTTAGTGAAAAGTGTGAGTTAGCGGGAGAAGCCTAGCAGGTAGAGTGTCGGACCGAGTGTGAAACTCATCTCCTTCATCGATCCATCCAATGATTTCTCATCCTCCCCTGTTGTCTCCTCTGGATTTAAAACAGCAGGCTTCCTCTCCCTCCCTCCATCCTCTAACGCTCCCTCTGTCCATCCCCCACTCCCTCCTCCTCTCCACCTTTCTCCGCCTGTAATAATGTCTTAAACCACACAGAATCAATGAGCAGAAGAAAGGCAAGCCATAAAGCCAGAGTTCATATTCCTGTATGTACTCCAGTGGTGGCTCATATTGCACGTCCCGTCCATTCACAAACATGTCAGGTTTCTTACATGTGACTTCAAGCCATAGTCTGTTTATTGACAAATACCGCTCCCAACCTGAACAATCCACCCAAAACTGACCAACTACGGTATTACACATAGGAACCAAGAGCAGAGAGAGAAGAAATAAAGCAAAGAAGGGGCGGGTGCATGAAGGTATAAACATGAAGCGAAAGAGCAGAAGGGAAACGAGAGGAGAGTTGGGGGAAGAGAGAGGAAGAGGGCAAGAGGGAGGGAGGTATTGATTTCTCTTGACCCCTTTGTTGACTAAGGTCATGTAGGAACCATTTTAGGGATTTATTTTTAAACAGGCACAAGCGCTCTCTGAAGATGGGTAGCTGGTGAAGCGATATTGCCTGGAACGATGAACATGCACTCACCTGCACAAACACAAATACACAGAGGTACACGCGCACATGCACACGCCTTAAAACAACAGTATCGCAGACACTCAGTCAGTGTTCTCCCGCTCCTCTCAGCCCACCGTGCTCCGTCTACTCTTGGCTGTTATCTTTTTTACGAGGCCCATTTGTGGTCAGTGGCCTCACATCCCTGTGTGTGACCGGGCTTATCTGACAACCATCTGTCCAGCCAGAGACATTTACATCTGTCTGTGATTTATCAGCACGTTTAATAGCAACAACGAAACCTAAAACTGTGATTCAATGTGAAGGCTTTATCTGGTTTAAAGCCAAATCTTATTCAATGGTGGCTGGTAATCTGCGCAATTAGTGTCACGCTACTTGGCAGTGGGTTTGCTCGCGTAAGCTTGAATGTTGTTCTTAGCTATGGCAAGTGATCTCACACAACATGAAACTAAGTGAGCTCTACATTTGGGTTACCTTTATCTTTCTTCCACTAATATTTATGTGATACAACCTAATAAACCTGTGAAATCCTGTAAACACAACATACTGTATTTCTCTGCATTGCCTGTGGCTCTAATGTCTGTCTATCCCTCTGTCTGTCCCTTCACAAGCCCAGCTCGTAGTGGAGGCTGATACCTTTGGTAGCCAGGTGAGAATCCGGGGCAAAGAAACCGATTTCTACCTGTGCATGAACCGCCGCGGCAAGCTGGTAGGAAAGGTGAGGCTTCTTTCTTTTAGACATGTTTATCAACAATATCTTACAGTATCTTACAGTTTCCTGACCAGCCTCTCTTTGTATCTCCCAATGTGTGTGTGTGTGTGTGTGTGTGTGTGTGTGTGTGTGTGTGTGTGTGTNGGGGGGGGGGGTTACATGTGGATTCTCTGCTCTCTTTTAGAAGGCCAGTAATCGAAGCGCGGACTGTGTCTTTGTGGAAAAGGTTCTGGAAAACCACTACACAGCTCTGATGTCAGCGCGCCACACAGGCTGGTATGTGGGCTTCACTAAAAGAGGCCGTCCTCGCCGTGGCCCCCACACACTCCCCAACCAGCAGGACGTACACTTCATGAAGCGTTTCCCGCCTGGGGAGCAGCCCGACCTCACCACCCCCTTCCGCTTCACCACCGTCAGCAAACGGGGCAAGAGGGTGCGCGCTACTGGGCCCCGCTAGTAGTGGCTAACGCTAGCACCCACTGTCTTGTCATCCATAGCCTCGACCTGAGCCTGCCAATGGCTAACCCAGTCAGTCATCTTTTCTGTCGCACACGACTGAACACCTCCCTTTGTTGGGACAAACATTGACCAGAAACTTGATGAATCATTCATGGGGTTTAGCTTTACACCTACTAATTTGCCACTACAGCCCCCTAGTTAGTGATCATTCCTCTCAGTTTTAGTTCCCTTACTGGACCATCGCTGTAAGCTCTATGGACCTGGTCTGCTTCCCTTCATAGGCCAGAAATTTTGACAGGAAACCTGAAGGGCAGCCAGAATCCCAGGCTCTACAAAGGCCTTTATTCCACAACCACAAAAACCACAAGGCCTTCATGTCTCCTGTTCTGGACCAGCTGGACAATGTCAAGTATGGGATTACAACTGGACCATACAGAGAGAACAAGGGTGGGAAAGACTGACTTAACAAGAAAGTGGGTGCTTAGCCTACGTATAAAGGGTAAAAGAGGAAGGAGAAGACAGGAAAATGGCAGAGTGGACAAAGGGATAGAGCGATCTGCACAGCTCAAATGGACCAATAATGGATTGTTGACATGTGACGCACTTATTTGTCTCACTGCTAAACGGGTGGGAACCTGTGAGACTGTCAGATGAGTGACAAAAGGATGAATGAGAGAATGAACATGTGAGTGACTTACTGAATAAATGCATGTTTGTAAGAATAAGAAGATGAGGAAATGTATGTAAGAGTGTGTGTGTGTGTGTGTGTGTGTGTGTGTGTGTGTGTGTGTGTGTGTGTGTGAGAGAGAGAGTAACTGCACCAACAACCATGAGTGAAGCTGGACCACGAGGGACTCTGGAAAGGGACCATCCAGTCCCTGCATGAACCCGTGACAACTCACCGCAGGGACTGAAGCTTTAGGAACTAGAATGTATAAAAACCAAGCTGCACCAAAAACAGCCAGCCAATCACAGCAAGCCAAACCAACGACCGACCAAAGACAACTGGAGACCTTCTTCATGACTCCTCCTCACGCCCTGCCCCCCGAGGACACTACACTCTCAGCTTATAGGTGCAGAGGGTGACGAGCGCAGGGGCGAGCACGGCGGGGAGGGTGCCTTGTCGATTAGCATTGCTATAGAAACGACCCAGGGGATGATGCTCCTGTGCGATACCGTGGATACAGAATGCTGCTACCAGGACATTCAGTGGAACAAACCAAAGTCTCATGCATACAAACAGGAGAAAAAATATTAAAGGGAACAATTTATTGAAAGTTATATATATTATATATATAAAAGAAGACCCTAAATAAGCAATCTTACTATGATGGTTACTATAATTATTACGATAAAATTATTTCATTTATTTATTTCAGCTCTGTGTGCAGCAGTCTTTCTCGACTCAGTAAACCTTACAGAAACATTTCCTGTGTCTCCCAGTATCTTTAAACTGCTTCTTCACATGCTCTCTTTTCTGCCAAGGAATATATTGTAGGAAGAGAATCAAGTTCACAGAGGCTTCACAGAGATGTGGTCAGCTGCCTAGTGCTCAATTAGTTGACTGACATAAAATTAATTGGCAACACCTTTGATAATTAATAATCGTTTATGTCATGTATCAAGCAAAAAAGCCCAACATTTGCTTGTTCCAGCTACTGTAATATGAGTGTTTGATGGTTTTCTCTGTTTTATGTCATTCCAAATAGAAAATCTCTTTTTGGGTTTTGGACTGTTGGTTTAACAAAACAAGCTGAATCTGAAGACATTTCCTTGGGCTCTGATACGCAGCAGGGTTGGGCGATATGATGATATATACCATGATACAATATAAATGTGTCAACCATCAGAGATTGTAAGATACCATTTATAGAGATATATATCCCTTTAATATCTCTGGTTGTATTAGGCAAAATTGCAATCAATCAATGTGCAGACTAATTTATGGCAATATATTAGGTTTGCAGGACTTTTGCATCAATGTACCTTCATTTTTTAGGCATTTAATTCACCCGATTAACCAAAAACATACATTGCCCTCAAGTTATTTTATCCATAAACAACTTCTTCCTTGAATTTACAGAAAATGTTCCGTATCAATATTTTGATATAAAATGACATCTACTATGATATATGATAGATTTGATCCATATTGCCCACTCCCAATAGGCATTTTTCACTATTTTTTGGCATTTTATTTTATAGAAAATTGATTAATTGAAAAAATAATAGACAGATTCATCGCTAATGACACTTACTTAGCTGCACTCCTAGCTGGTTTCAAAATTATTAGGAAACTACAAAATAAATTTGACAATGTTCTCTGTAAAAGTATCAAGGGTCAATAGGAGATTGTCATGCAATGGAAAGAACTCCACTCTCTTCCTCCTACCAGGTATGAAAGCTACTGCAAAACTATGAAATTCTTCATTTCCAACAACAATTCATCGTACAAACTGGGAAAAGTTCCTCGACCCCTGCAAAAACAGCAGACAGATAGGTGCAAGCACTTAAAGGCAGCTAAAGAGTGGATTCTGTAGTTTTCATAGTTCTTGTCAGTATGGGTTGAAGTAAGTAGTCACTGAAGCTCTAATCTCAGACGTTAAATTGCTTAAAAATGACAAATCTAAGCCGGACCAGCCTCATCAGGAACCCTGATTGCCTAAAAAACTTCTGAGCTCCAACTGCACAAATCACCTCCACATTATAAAGTTTTGCCATGAATACACAGCATGAAGGATCAGACAGAACAGTGGAAGGGAAACATGCAGTAGTAAGAGAGTTTCATAGCTGCTTCTCCTCTCATCTATCCTGCTCTTATCCCCCTCCATCCCTCCCCTTCCTTCCCTATCCTAGCAGGAGGTCACTGAAGAGATGTCACTGCCAAATGACCCAATCATGCCGGCAGACACAAACAGCTGACTCAGGGGGAAAAAAGGGTTGTACCAGAGGATTCCTATTGCAAGGCAGCAGGAATCTGTGCTGGAGGGGGGTGGTATAAGGAGGAGACAGTGGGGTGGAAGGGAAACGGGGTGTGGGGGTGGGATAGAGGAGAGCGAGTAGGGGGTGGTGGGGTGAGTTGTTCATTTCTGGAACGTTGCTCCAGTTCCACTCGGGAATGATGGAAATATTCTGCGTAGCCAAACCCAGAGTGGAAGGTGTATGGTAATCATGTCGGGGAAGGAATGCCAAATATGTGCGTGAGAACGGAGCTGTGACCTGAGAGCTGCAGGAATTATGGGCCAAAATCCCACAGACCCAGAGGAAGCACACACACCCATATCCAACACATACACACATCATATACTAATGGTGCTCCACCAAGCACAAATCTATCCCACATAACTTATTCCCAGAATTCGAAACATTCTACTATACTAAACTAAACCCAGAAATTTGAAAAAGCCAACCCTCTCAGCAGGCAACTCCCCTCCTTCTAGTTGAGAGAATACACTGTACAATAACCAGACAGACGTATTACAGAGCTCAACTACACTGGCCAGATCTTTGTTATAAAGGCCCCACTTTAAGCATCTCAAACATACATTTCTCCTTCACAGTTACAGTGCTTACAAGACTGAGTATGTGATCTACTGTAACAGGTTATTTAGACTAAAAACTTGGCTACCAAACAGTCAGAGCCCAGCTCTCATAAACAGATTATTCTGTGGGAGATAGCTGAGTTTCTACTCCCACCTGGTGGCCATCCTGAATACACTGACAATGTCATCACATAATACAGTTGAACCAACATTTGTTTCTTGATAAATGACTTCAAGTCAAAATTGTAAGAAGAAACAATTATGAAAATAAGGTTTTACACACTGGAATGTCTTACTGACAGGTGCATAGAATCAAAACTGTTGACGGCAAATTTGTAACACATAAAATGTGGTTACAAATGAAACTTAAGTTGACTTTTGTATTGTGACTTAGTGGATGCAAACTGGCCTTCAACTTTTGACTGTCAAAAGAAACCAATGAGTTCTGCATACTTTCAATCACTTGTACTGGATTTTTTAAAACATTTTATATAGAGGGTCTAAATTAATTTTACCTGATGAAGGTCTGAGGACTGATACACTGTTAGTGAGTACATCCGATTGACATTGAACGAGAGTCTTTTGGGTTTTTTTCAATCAAATGTGTATCAAGAGATGATGGGCATGTGTGATGTACATCATCTCTTGAAGACATATAGAATGTGATGGGACAAAAAAAAAAAAAAAAAAAAAGGATTTTAAAACTACCAAAGTGGTATCAATATCCATATTGATACCACAGTTGATACAAGAGGCTTACATCTACTTGTCATAGAAGATCATTTACATTTAACTGCAGCTACAGTATTCGCTTGTTTTGAGAATCTTAGAGATGCAGAGTTCTAAACCTTTATGACATCACACATTCCATCAGTTCTCCATTGTTCTCTCACATTCTAATCAGAACTCAGGGAGTGTGTTCACAGGTGGACTAGTATCTTGTTTATGATTGGGTTTTTGGAGTATCCTGGTCATTATTGTAAACACCATATCCTAGTTTTGAAAAACCTGGAGTACTCCGGTGGAAACCAGGATACTTTGTGGTTTGTTGGTACAAAACATGGTGGCTGAGATGGTGAGAAATCAAGGCACAGCTGTACGATCGTCAGAAACCTGGATACTGTTAGAATCACATCTACAGGAATAACCAGGTTTCTCATGTTCCATGTAAACATATCTATATAAGCTCAAAACTGGGATACTAGTGTGCATGTAAACGCCCTCAGTTCTTTGACCTTGGAAACAGTAGTTTGACCAAAACAATCTTTACTCAAGGTCCAGTCTACTGTTTTTTTTTTCCACTGAGCTTTCAATTACATCTTCCTAGTTGATCAACTGAGAAAACTCCACTCAGGGAAGACCACAAAATGCTGAGGTCTCCAGAAAAATCTAACTGGATCTTGAGTTAAGATTTTTTTTGGTCAAGTGTTTTCAACAATCACAAATTCCACACAAAATTATAAAAATATATCAAAATTCTTTGTTGTCTGTAGGACAGCCAGTCACTGGTTCCCTGCAGTTTGAAGTACAAAAGGAACAGACTGAAGGCCCACTGAGTGTTGTATCCACATGTCAGAGACTGCATAGCACAAATCCACCCACACATACACACAGACAAGAACAGACAGACAATTAGACACTCATTCATGTTACAGTTGGCTCAACACTCCACCACTGTCAAGTACTTTATTCACAATAAGGTCATTTTCTTCTTTAAAAAATCATTTTTAATATACAACACAATTTTTGACAAGACAACTCCGTTTACAGCTAAATTTGAGCTCTTGAGTTCCAGCTTCTCTCATAACCAAAGCAAGCACGTAGATGATGGGGTAGAGAAGGATGGAGTGAAAGGGACAGATGAACAAGGGCTGAAGTTAGAAGAAAGAATGAGGAAACAGACAGAAAGAGAGAGAGGGAGAGAAAGGACTACGCTTAGTATGATTTTTGTACTAAGAACCAAAATACTCAAATAAAATGAGAAAATAACAGTAATAAAAAACAGTAAGAAAGTAAGAGTTAAAGAGAAAAAAAAAAAAAGCAGAGGTGTACCGGGATGCTGTATCCAAGGCAACCTCACATGCATGTCTGTCTGTTTGACGCTTCTGCTCTGTTCTGCCATTTCACAAGTCCACATACACAAACACACACTCACGCAAACTTGAGTGTGTGCGCCCCCATATTCCAAGCGAGTGTGCATCTCTGGGGGTTAGAGGGGAGGGGGGCGAGTGGGGGTGGAGAGAAAGACAAGGAGGAGTGAGAGGGAGTGAAAGGGAGCAGGGAAGTCATCCCAGACACGCATCTCCCTCATTCACTCTCTCCATCTCCCATCCTTTCCTCCTTTCCTAGAGCTGAGTAAAGAGTCTCTGTCTCCCGCATCACAGCTCAGGTCATCCTCTGTCCAACTGTGCCAGTGTGTGTGTGTGTGTGTGTGTGTGTGTGTGTGTGTGTGTGTGTGTGTGTGTGTGTGTAATATATATATATAAATATATATCTATAAGCGATTCCATATGTGTGGAAACCTGGTTTGGCAGGGGTTGAAAACCAAGGAGCAGAAGCTACTTGAAGTTTGTATCGAGGAGACAAAAAGGGAGCTTGTGACTTATATAATGTCTGTTAATACTGTCATTAGTGTACTTTACAAAACATAAATTAGTAGTAGAAGGTGAACTTTGTGGGAGAGTTGTGTTGGTTCTGTAGTAGGGAATCCCCAGTGTTGACCTGTGTGTGTGTGTGTGTGTGTGTGTACGTGCATGTCACAGTACTGGCAGTCAATGTGCACAAGCTCAAGAGTCTGTCAGAACAGGCAGGGAGGTGAAGGGGGCTGGGTGGGAGGTGGACAGAGAGATGACTAGGAGGAAGGAGAAGAGATGGGCTCCTTTCCATTATGGATGCACCCATCAGCCAATCAGCCCTGGGCTCCTCCAAAAAAGGGTGCGGTGGATGGCGCCACCTGGGGAGGTAGAAATGAGTCTGCAATCACACATGGGTCTGCTCAGCAAGCATGAACGTACTGACTGAACATTTTTACAGGAAGGTCTTATCAACTAAGTGTGACTGTATGTGCGTGCCATTGTACCTGCTATCTAGAAATGTAAGTGTAGGTGCGGGAGGGAGACCGTCCCTCTGACTGGCCATTGGTCGAGACGTTCAGGAAGTCCCAAATCAGAATGGTGTCGTCGTGAGAACTGCTGATGATCTGAAACTCGTCAAACTGGAGACGGAACACGCGGCCAGAGTGCTCCTGAAAATACGATGAATTAAGAAATTATGTTTACATACTATACACACAGGAAGACCATGGACTCTGAAAAGCATGGACGTTTGTGATGTCACCGCTGAAACGCAGTTGAAAGCGCAGGTTGACCGACAGGGTAAAACATTAATATGAGATTGTCTGTTAGCTTCTGATAACAATTCTGTTTTGCAGCCGACTCTCAATGTTCAGTTCGGTTGCAGCACCACATCCCCATCCAACATATCACAAATAAGTTCGGTTTATATGAGAGGACATTTTGAAACTTTGATTTGGATTTACCTCTCCTCCCCACCACCTTGACAGTCCAACCTCAGATGTCATATATGGAGAGGTGTTTTGAATATTTTGTCCATCGCATTTGTATCAATTTGACTAAATATTAGGGACACCTCTCAATATAATACAACACGACCAATGATAAACTTACATATGCACCTCTCTAAACCATTTCAACAAAAACTTAACATTATATCCGCCATGAAGGTAGAGTTTATTGCAGGACCATTGTATTAGAAAGCTTTAGTTTTAGCCCACTGCACCTAAAATTAGCAAGTGAGTGGTTGTCCCTTTAATAATTCTCAAAATTGCCAACAAGACACACATTAGAACAAGTGAAATTAACCATTGGTGATGGTTAAAACTAATTTGGAGAAGAAAAAAAAACCCACATTGTACTTTGAGAGAAGTTAGGAGTTTAGAGTTTTTAAAAGTCCTATCCTTTTTGAAGCCAACATCTAGAGTACTTTTAAAGGAACTGCAGCTTAAGATGCTTGTGCACGAGCTCCAGTCAGCCAGCCATATGGCAACAGGCTAGATCAGTGATACTCACCACTAGAGTGCGCAGACATAATGTGCTGGCGGGGGCTCGTGGGTCCAGGGCTGCCTGCAGGTCCCACACCTTGATCTTGCTGCAGAGGGAAACATGAGACGACAATGTCAGAATCAAAACGTGTCTCTGTGCACAAAGCTGTGTATGGGTATGGGTGTGTGTGTGTGTGTGTGTGTGTGTGTGTGTGTGTGTGTGTGTGTGTGTGTGTGTGTGTGTGTGTGTGTGTGAGAGAGAGACTGACCCGTCGTAGGCACCACTGACAATCCTTTTGTTGTCAAAGCGAATGCAGCGCACCAGCTCCTCGTGACCTTCCAGCACCCGCAAACATGCCCCGCACTCTATGTCCCATAACCTGGAGAAAGAGAAGCAAACACATAAGGCAACATACAGTCCCCTACACTGTTTATATTGTTTTTAGTGGTTAAGTACAGTATTATTTGAAACAATGACATTTGTAATACGAAACTGAATTAAGCAAAAAGTAACCCTGTACTCCAAGTACTGTAGTAATGTACTGTAAGTGTTTTCAGCCGCCTGCTCTTACTTGTATGTTAAATAAACTGTCAATCTTAGTACATTTAGATCATTTTCACATCAAACAGATTTGAATGATATGATTTTGACAATGTACATTTTAAATGCAAATACCATATAATACATAAATCATACATCTTTCATCTCACACACGTACCGGATTGTGTTGTCAGATGAGCCGCTGACCACCAGGCGATCTCTGTACTGTAGACAGGCAATGCCTCGCTTATGACCATTTAGAGTGCGCACAAACTCACAGGTGCTGGTGCTCCATACCTACAGAGGGGCAACACAAAAAGCTTTGTAAAACAATGGCCTGTATTCATTCAGACGAGTACAGTTTACCAAACAACCACTTTAAAACTTTAAGACTCACTTGGTGGGTTTAAGACTATAGAACAGGTTTGACATTTCTAGTTTCATTTAAAGTGTCGTGGTCCATTAATTCACACCTAAATACAACATTCTAATGTCCACCTTTCAGTCTTAATCACTTTTAAATCAAGGGTCTCTGGTTTGAATTCATAAACGGTTGCTCTTGTTACCTTGATGGTGCGGTCCCCTGAAGCGGACACGATGTATTTGTCATCAAAGTCGACCACGTTGACAGCAGCCCGGTGTCCCACAAGGACACGACGTAGGCTGATGTCGGTAGGCGAGGCCATATCCCACACGGCAATTGAACGGTCCTTGGAGCAGGTGACCATCAGGCCGTTGGCGAAGCGCAGGTGAAGAACTGCCTCGTTGTGGTGGATCAGTGTGTTCAGTACCTCACCCGTTGTCACCTCCCACACCCTGCAGAGGAGGAGAGGTAGACGGAGAGGGATGGAGAGAAACAGGAGGAAGAGAAAACAGAAGTAGGGAGAAATGACAGGGTGGCCGAATGATGAGGGCAAAGGTGACAGAGGGGAAAAGAAAAGGTGGAAAGGGGCAGGAAAGAAAAAAGAGCAAGGTGAATGAAAGGTGAAGGGTATGAGACAAAGAGGGAAGAAATGACAAAGGGGTGAGAAAAGTGAAAAAAAAAAAAAGAGGAAGGAGTGAGTAGGAAAGAAAAATGAGATGTGGCAGTGGGAAGAGTGGTCAAAACGAAAGAACAGAAGGATGAAGATGGAGCGTGGAAAAGACATGTAAAGGAAGCAAAGGAAAAAGGAAAACAATGGAGACATGAGAGAGAATTATGTTTATTAGTTTAACAATGGAGAGTAACTCACGAGTTCTCACTCACACACACACAATGTGAAGAACATGTAACTGAGCTGCACTGCTGGGCATTAGGAGTCAAATGCAGAACACACTGGAAAAGCTGACAACCAAACCTACAAACAAAGTGCCTGTCAAGCTGTTGCTAAGGAAGTGAAGTCACATTTTCCTTGGATACCGCCCAGCAAGTACGACTGAAGTGTGAAGTAATAAGAGAATTAATGTTGAGCTTCTGTGTGCAGTAGCCAAGCAGGTGTCAACACACACACACACACACACAAGGTCTAAATATCTGCAATAAAAAATATAACATATTGCTAGTAATGATAGTAAATCTAACTCATTATGAAATGAGACACCATGTTTATATTCCATCTTATTGCTTCACTATGGTTAGGAGGCACATTCTACAGAAATGTTATTAATCAGATGATGCCAAAATTCATTTTCTACATTTTATTTTCCAATTTAACGTATTTTAGAGAGTAACGTATAGTAGAAATGCATTTTGCATGAGGTTTATGGCAGGTTTTTAAACGATAAAGCACAGCCACTGTTTCTGGTTATAAGGAAAACAATTAATCTCCCTTAAACAAACAGTATGAAGTTTTCTGCTGTGTGGATGAATTATTTATTATATTCTACAGATGCACACCATTTTTAATGACTGAACAAACTGGTCACTTGCACGAGGAGGGAAAAAAAACTCAAACCAGTTGAGCATCTTCAGGATGAGGAATCCCCCCCCCCCCAAAACAAACAAACAAACAAACAAACAAACAAAAAATATCATAGTACTGATTTCCAAATGAAGAGGTCTAATCACTCAGAACAGGAGCTTTTGGCTAAAATCAATTATTTTTACAATGTTTGAGGAAGCTGTGGCCTTTAAAATAGTAAAAATAATAAAGTAATCAACCCAAAAAGAGAAGCTGCATTAGTTTTGACCTGTCTGCTTCACAATTTCTAGCATCCATTTCCATTTCTGAGGATCAGAAATATAGCATCTATAAATGCCCATCCGCTTTTTGTCTCATTATGTTGTCAAAGTTAACCAAAGATTTACATTGTGTGCAAACAAAGGTTAGTAAATATAGATAAATGATCTACGATAACGGATCTCCTGTGGTTCGTCCCAAACTGGCTGCGGGAGGCTGTTGTTCGCATAATCCTGTTTAGATTGATCTAAAATAAAAACTGTAATAGCTAGAGAATTCATTCTTCTGCAGCTGAAAGCTAAGGCTTCTGTCTTTTGTGTCGTGTTGCATGCTTGTGTGGCAAGTTGATGACAACATTACGTTATATGCACATGACAACGTGTGTTGGCACCGTTTTAATTTACGACAGTGACTGATAACTGACATTATGATTTTTATTGACTTGCATAGCCTTTTAGCATAGTTTTTTCTTTATTTTGGGGATATGAAGCATTTTAAGATGATCTAGGAAATGACATCAAATGAAATCACAATAAGCCAAAAATACCAATGTAGGCACTGGCAGACCATTTCTACTGCAGAGTTCAAAGGGTTAACACCAACACAGCTTTGGGTCAATACAGTGAGTTTCTTCTGTAACAAGATGCGTGTCGTACCTGACAGTTGAGTCAGAAGACCCGGTGACGATGACCCTCTCATCATACTGCAGACACAACACTGAGCCTGTGTGACCGGTCAGTATCTTCAGACACTCCAGAGACTGCTTATCCCAGATCTATGAGGAAAAGGGACAGGAAGAGAAGGGGGGAAGACGAGTGAGGCAGAGGGAGATGGACAGAGGAGGACACAGAGAGAGGAAAAATAAGTGGTTGTGAAAAGGTTGCAGATTTGGGTCAGGCCAAGAATGGCCTATTCTCACAGCAGTGTTCATGCCCCATTTCCCCACTGCTGTGCAGAGCTCTGTGTGTGCACGTAAGAGCCATTCAGCTCTTCTCTGGGTGCACATCAGCCTCCTTGAGAACAATAAGAAGACAAATCCTCTCTCCTTCTTCTTCTCCTTCTTTTAGGCCAGACAGATAAGTGGAAAACACAACGGGTCTGGAGCTGAGCCCTTTTATCCTATAATTCACTTGTGTTTTGTCTTAGTGGTTTAGCTCAGCGCCATAGACAATAAGATGATAAGCCATACTGAGCCAGAAGAAAACATT
The DNA here is from genome assembly GCA_002120245.1 of Maccullochella peelii. Classification (NCBI taxonomy): domain Eukaryota; kingdom Metazoa; phylum Chordata; class Actinopteri; order Centrarchiformes; family Percichthyidae; genus Maccullochella; species Maccullochella peelii. The sequence continues at coordinate 91,952 of LKNJ01001734.1, forward strand.
CAACTCAACATAAATACATAAACCCAGGTTGGAAGCAAACAACCACACACACAGCATGCATGTCTTTCTCACAGCTAACACTTTTGGCTCTCTACACTGCTGGTGCTCAAACTCACAAACGGGATCAATTTTAATTACCTCTACATGTCATTTTGGGCCAGTGGAGCAGACTGATACATGCCTACTGCATGTTTTACTGCCTCAGCAGCAGCAGGAAGAAAAGCAAGTCATGAAACCTGAAAAGTATATTCTTAACCATGTAACCGTCCAAAGTATTATTATATGTGTTACCAGTAGGGGTGTAGTGATATTCCTGTCCTATCTTCTCAGCTATAAACAGTCATGATATTTAAAAAATGACAACAAAAATATCAGGTAAAATTCTTTACCTTTAAAAAAGGGGGGGGGGCTTTGCAGCTGCCACTTTAAACTGGTTTAATTTTTATTTGCACTATAGTATTTCACATAAACTGACAAGTGAGGTTGAGACTACACTGCCCTTCAAAATCATCGATTTAGTGGTGGGGCAATACTTTGCATTTTGAAAAAGGATGTAGTTATCATTTACAACCCGTGTGTGGGAATTGTGGGCCGATGCGGTGTGATGGCCAAAGAAGGAATAGCAACTAACCTCGCTCACTACTTCATGCAAACAAAGAAATATAGTAGCACTCTTTTATCCAGCTTCTATAAAGTTCAGTTGAGTACGACACAAAATCAATGCTGTAAAAAATACATTTAACAGCTCTAGTAACCAGTAAACACATGGAAATACAGAACAAAAAAGGATGTTAAAATTCATTCAGTGTATCGATTTCTCACTAAACCAACTGGTCCTGATGAGAGCTTCACACCCTGCTGCTTTGCTGTTGTACAGAACAGGTGCGCAATGAGTTTTTTTTGTTTTCAGTGCACTGCCCGTTCATATACCGTCCACTTAGACAATTAGAACATACAAAAATTACACCTCACATAATAAAAAAAACAGCCTTTTATTAGCAGTACCTACTAACATGTCCACTCTACAAATCTCTGATGTAGTTATAAAAAGAACCAATGGCAAAAGGTAACAATAAAGTGGGCCATATCATAATTTCACAGACCTCAGACCGTCCTTGATATTAAATACACACGTACCTTGATGGAATTGTCTCTAAGGCCACTGATGATCTTGTCATCGTCGTACTGGAGACAGTAAACCCCTTTACTATTTTCTGAGCGACACTGAATCCTCTGCAAGTTGTGTCTGCCACATCGCCAATTAGCCTCAATAGTCTGGAGGAAAGAAGGGAGAAACCATGAGAAAGAAACACAAAAAAGAAGGCTACCAAAGAGAGAAAGAGAAGCACTGCAGTTGAACATGAAGGCAAATGTCATGTAATATTGTCAAATGCGGAAAAAAACATATGAGATTTAGCGAGGTGGAAAGTGGTCATGAGATTAGAATAACACTAACACCAAGACAATTAATTTAGCTTTATTAAATAGTTGTAATCAACATTTTCTACATGCATGTAGCAAAATTTGTAGACCATTCTGTCTAAAGAAAAGCTGCTGCAAAGTGTGAATCAACTTACATATATTTTGAAACAACACTATTAGATTAACCAATGGGATATAGAGTCTAATTAGACTTTTCCCACTTGTTTAAAGGTCAATAAATAAGCCATGTGTACAGCAGTGATGCATATACTCTATAAAGCAAAAAAATGTATCATGTCAGTTTCAAATGAGAGTCCAGATGAGCCGCTTCATGTTTTGTAGTGTTTGAGATATCATAATACAGTCACTGCAGACAGAAAAGTGTCAGTTTTTAACAAGGAAGGAAAATAATATCTGGCGCAATAATGAAAGCTGCACAAAACTACAAAAATCTACAAAAAAAAAAAAGTGTTCAGTTATTACTGAAATCCATCGCTCTGTCTCTTACCTCTATGTCTTGAATGATCTTGGGATAAAGGGAGTGATAGTAGGAGTTGGGTGGGACTTCTGACGTGCGGTTCTTGAACAGATATTTCTCCCTGGGGGGGAAGAACAATGCCACCTGCTTTGTTTGGGGGTTTTTTCAACCTACAATAGGCACTCAAGATCAACCAAGTATAACCTTACTTCCTCATCCTTTCATTTATCCTAAATGAAATGCCAAAAACTAGAACACTAACAAGCCCACTGAAAACAAGCAGTTTACCTATGTCCTAAGAAAGAATCCTCTTCCAGAGCGACAGCCATTTTTAGATCTTAATGTAAAACAAAAGTAAGATAGCTAACCCTGTAAGTGTGTGTGTAAATGGGTCCATTCTCACCACTGGTGTCTCTCAGAGAGGCCTTTCCAGAGTGGGTCAGTGCGGACCATGCGTTCAATGAGCTTCTTCCACAGCATACCCTCAGAGATGACCCTCTGCCACTCCTTACACACCAGCTCTGCCGAGCATAGCGAGCGTGCATCCAGGAAAGACAGGATGTTCTCCGCTATGTGATCTAAGCCTTGGGCTGGAGGGAGGAAGAGAAGTAGCTGAGTGAGTGCTTGCTAAAAAATTAATGGGATTTCATCTAGTCATCTTTATCGGTGCCTGAGGATCATTATTTTCGCTTGTTATTTTTTCAAAAGTAATCCGTGTTTATTGGTATTTATTTCAAATATTAAAAAATGCCTAAAAATATTCAGATAAAAGAAAATCAATGCTACAAAAATCAGAGTGAAAATTTTAGGAATACCATTTGTAGTGCAAACTTGTGCAGTTTTATCCTTTTGTTGTTTAACTTTTGGATGCGTGGATATAAATCTAAATCACTTTAAATAATCTTCTCTTCTCTATAAAATCAGAACCCTTTTCAGGTAAAAAATTTAAATTGTGACTGTGTGCCTAACTGTTCCCGGCACAGTGCAGTTAAGGAAGATGGAGCTCACACTGGAGTGGTTGCTGCTAAACACATTTAAAGAGTGTTTGTACCTGGCAGCGCAGTGATGAAGTCCCTCTGCAGCATGGGTTTGAGGTAGGAGTTGATGTGGCCGTGCTGGTAGTGGCACATACGGGAGATCAGGCGCTCGACAAACTCCACCTGGTCGGCCTCCGACCACTGGTCAAACAGGGCGATGCAGTGTTCCTTCTCCTTCTCATAGTTCCCCTCTGACGGACGCTTGCGGGAGCCCACAACAGGACCATTACTAAGCTGTACAGATCAGGGGCACATTTATTAAATGTTTTTGTGTTAGATTGAGAGTATTTTGACAGATTCATATGAAGAAAATCTGTCAAGGTACTTTTCTAGTCTTTGGGTGTTATACAGACTATTATTACTATGTTAGATGGTGGCGTCACCTGCTGCCACAACATGGTGTAAAACTTAGATTCAGACTTGTGTAAAATTTTGAAAAATGCCATCTGAATTAAAATCTCATTACTACAGTAGCATAAACACAATATCACCTCAAATACTCTTTTGCCATTACTGAAATAGGTGTGTTGGATTAAAATGGGGACTGAAAGTTAATAATGATATAATTGGGCCTTATAACCGTCTGTACAGGATCAAGAGGAGGCTCTTATTGTTGCAGAATGGACTAAGTTGAAAATCAATTTTCATTGCTAAGAGTTAAAGCGCGTTAAACTACTAGAAGCTTGCAGAGGTGGGTGTGTATGTGTGGGAATAGGAAAAAAATGCTTTAAAATAAATGTTAGTGTCAGCATAAGTGTGAGGTTTTTACTTTAATAGAGGCACAACGAAAACAGGATATCCATAAAAAAATATGTTGTGAATCCAAAATAAGTTATTGTCATAAAACATTGTTAAAAATGTTCTCAAATTTTCAATGATTTTTAAGCCTGTGAAACTTTAACCCCAGTATCATCAACATTTATTTTAGGGTTTCCCAGGGTGGGAGATTTAAATAAAAAGTATATAATTCATACATTATGTGTTATTCCTGCACAGCATATACATATTATACATATACTGTAAACTTAAAATAAACTGAGCTGCAGATCAAAATTTTCACCAAGCTATGCTCATGGATACACACACAAACCAGATGCACACACACCTTGAGAACTGTGTTCTTCTTTGGCGACAGATCGTCCACAAGGTTCTGTGACTCCATCCCTGATGTGTTCTGTAGAAAAAGAACAAAGAGAAGGGGCGGGTTAGTAAGCGTTTTATTCTCTTTGCATGTGTTAAAGGCACTGTGAGAGCCAGGGCAGCGGTGTGGACAGCGCTGGACACAAGAGTGCCACAAACACAGCCAAGGAAGGGTAACCATCATGACTTCTGAGGCGTGCACGCACAAACACCCGTGCATACACATACACACACACACACACACACACACACACACACACACACACACACACACGGAGTGGAAAAAAAAACAAAAAACTGAGCCCTGCAACAAAAGGAATCCATTTGCTTGCTTGTCTGTGATTTGGGCTAAGTAGTCTGGACAGGAAATTAAACTGCAGCATCTTGGGTATGTCACTGGGAGCAACTCAGGCACGACTGTAATGAAACTAAAATCAGATAGTGGTCTTACAGCATATAGAGAGGACAGAAAAAAAAACGGGGAGGTAACCAGATCCCTCTTATTTCTAGCATGACTTACAATAATTCCTTTACAAGTGCATTGCAAACAAGCTAAAGAGATTCCAGTCATTTTAATAACAATGGGGTTATGGCACAGATCACTTATTGACAGTTACAGAGTCAGAAGCTGAGGCATTTTAGCTTTAACACTTAATAATAAAACTTATAAATAAATGGTATAGCAGGTTCTTTATAGCATGTACACTTCTTTGGAAGTCATGGACAGTAAGGCAGCAATATCATAATGTTACATTCAACATTACATACGTACAATATCAACATGGAGACCTATTGTCCTCAAGGGGCTTGATGATTACTGGTTTTAGTTGTGATGAAGGATACACTGGACTATTGATCATAGGAGGCCATCTTGAATGTGTGCATACTGTAAAATTAACATTTTCATCAAACTAGCATATTCCTGAACTACAGAGACTCTTTAAAGCATACACTGCAAACCCTCCATAAATGAGCAAGAACAGTACCTCCGAGCATAGCTAAGTGAAACACACCAAAAAGGGACTAATGCATCATTATTTGCAGGTTTCAGGTTTTTTGTTTTCTAAACAATGTATATTCCTTGTTCCCAGATATGTTAAACTAATTTTGGGAAATGGGACACACAACGCCTTTACCTGGGAGACGGTCAATGCTATCGCATCTCTGTGCAGGTGATGATGACTGAGCCAAGGTCACAGTATTTGAAAACGGCTATGTTGGCGAAAAAGCTACAATAGAGGCCAGTCTGTCTATATATTTTAACAACCTCTGTTCTATCCAGAGGCCGCAGAGTTGCCATTAGTGGGCTGAACACGGGGTCAATGTTAAAAACAGGATTACTAACTTATCTAGATATTCTTCTCCAGGTAAAACAAAAGAACCCTTTCAAGAGCTGTTCCAGGTTCTGCTCAGTGCAGTTATCCATCCAACCTGGTGATGCTGCTACATGTGGAGAGCAAAGCCAACAGAGACTTTTTTCTGTCAGGGGTTGGCACTAACACAACCACACAAACAAACAAAATGTCAGGTACTAAGACAAAAGCAGACAGGACAAGGAGCCAGAATGGGCTTGCTGGTGTTGATGATCATGCAGAGCAGAAGAGAAGGAAGGAGAAATAAAAATAGACAGACCAGGTTTGGCCAGGCAGGCAGGCAAGCAAGCATGTAGCCTCTCAGAGCTTGAAGGAAGACCCCCCACCTCGGCCCTCACACCTCCAGGTAGAAGGGGAGAAAAACCATTACTCCTCAACGCAGGGTTATTCTCTGGTACCCTCTGCATCCTTCCTCCACTCACACCCAAGTACTTAGGGAGTCTACTATTCAAACTCATTTGATTGTAAAAGTATCCAGTTTTCATGACTTGGCACATTCACTGTTTGACTTTTTGAGCATCCTGGTGCCTAATCTAGATGCAAGGACTGTGATTTGACATGATTATAAAGAAGTCAATTACAGCTTATAAAGCTACAATTCTGTTTAAAGTAGAGAGACTTTGAGGATGCACCAGAGAAGAACCTGAGAGCAGTGTGCTTCCAACAGGGAGGAAAGGACAACGGAAGGTGAGGAGGTAGGAGGGTAAGGGGGTGAGTGGGTGCTGTCTGCACCAAGGTGGTATGAGGAGTAGTGTGGAGTGGGTGAAGAAAAGTGAAGGGTGTGGAGATGGCGAGGGAGGGAGGGAAGGGAGAGGAGGAGGAGCAGCAGAATTAAGAGGAGAGAGGCAGAACCTGGTTGTGAGCCCGGGTGGAGGGGATGCTCTGCAGGCACCTGAGTGCACACAAACTCTCAGCCACCGAGGAGCAGCCCAGCCAGAGAGAGCGAGGCACAGAGCACTGTGTGAAAGAGAGAGAGGAAGGGAGGAAGGGAGGAGGAGAACGAAGTGGACAGGGTGAGGGAGGAAGAGAAAGGGAAGAGCGAGAGACCAGAGATGGGAAGTAAAGGAAAAGTAGAGGGGGGGGTTGATGAGGGAAGTTGGAAGGAGGAAACCAAAGGAGATGAGCAAATGGATGGATCAATGAATGGACAGATGGATGGAAGGAAGTGGTGAGGAGTTGGTGAGGGACAGGACAGGTGGAGTGTGGAAAAGTGTAAGAATACAAAAATAATGGAAAAATAAATAAGGTTTGGTTTGAAATTGAGAGGAGGTGGGTGTGTAACCATCAAAGGTGAGGAGAGAAGAACAGGGGAGGAGGTGGGGGATAGTGAGGGGGAAAAACCAGTATTAGAGCTACACACACATTGGCACAGTGAGCGCAGGAACACACACTCCTTCACACACAAGATACAGACTGATAAACATACACACAGAAGCATTATTAGACATGAACTGGGTGGGGATAGATAGAGGAGAGGGAGGGGCAATGGGATTTATTGTCAATTGTCACTCTTGTTTTGACAGAAACCCCACCCGCTGCTCTGCCATCCCCACTTTTATGAGTGGTTAGTGAATAACACTGGGACAAAAAATAAAATCAAATTAAATACACAGACACAACCCAGACCAAATTCAAAAATGTTTTGTACGCCTGTAAGATTACGGTCCCCAAACCCTGCACCAATAATATTTCCATTTTAATTTGCATGATCTTTCTTCAGTGCAAGGAAATAGAGACAAGGTGTAAATTCATAAAGTCTATGTGCTCGTCAGATAAATTACTTTTCATACTATATCAACACTAATAATCTCTTCTCAACATTGACATCTTATTCTGTGGACATCTAAACACCTGGGTATATTTCTGTTTTCGGTATAGTTAATAGGTAACTTAAAGAGCAAAACAGATTTCAAACAATCAATAAAAGCTTTGAAAAGCACTGTATTTATTACATTTTATTTATTTTTCTGTCTTCATTAAATCACCGATTAAAATCAGTAACGTCTGGTGGGTGAGTAATCTACTGGCTGGCTACATTAGTAATTTGTCTCTATACTGTTATTTAATTTGTCTGAATGATGGTTATTCACGGTCTACACACACCCGTAGTGTTAGTGGACAGGACCCTTGAGCAAAAATAGGCACGAACTGCTCCCTCAGGTACGCGTGTCCCACAGAATACGTTTGATCAATATAATCAAAACAGTCTAACATATTACTTTACAGGTCTAACTTGCTTTGTCAATAGCACGTATGCTATTGATGTCGATACAATTGACTTGTTTGTTAGAGAAACTGAGGGCTGTGCGGCATTTGAGATATGGAGTATGAATACCTGCCAAACGAATATAAAATATAACTTCATCCACGCGTAACTTCATTGACAAAACACATTTGTGCCTTTATCTTAATTGACTTCTACCTTACGACCACTTTGACCCCTGTAATGTTAATGTTAGCTTTAGGTAAGCTACGGTTAGCCTAGGTTGCTAACTTAACAAGATAGCTAATAACTTGACAAGAAAACTATGTTACTTGTTGATCAAATCCGAACAGCTATAGAGGTAAACGATATTATAATGATAGGTTATGTTTCTGGTTACCAAAAGAGCTTTCGTCGCCCTGGTCAATTGATTGTTTTGGTATAGTAATATATGTCAAGTATAGCTAGCATTGTTAGCATGATAGCTATTAAGCTAATTGCTACCTCGCTAATCGTGGTAACGCTATGTGAATGAAAAAGCAATACACTTCCTTCTACGCACTTTAAAAATATAAACAGACAAGCAGCACATTGTTGCGATTTTAGCTACATTCCGTTGTATTACGGAATCGGTTTGACTGTTTCACACATCTATTACCATATATGTTGTCTTAACTTAACTAGATAATATAACATAGCCGTAAATTTCCGTGGTTCATCGCCTTCTAGCCTGTGTTAGCCGGATGGCTAGGTATCAGACAGGGCCCAGTTAAAGTGGCGCAGCGTCACCGCAGTGAACGCTACACCGAGAATCCTCGGCTGTCTTCGGCCGACGACAACCTTTTAATTTCCCCGCTGTTTACCAATTTGATCCAAAACAACATATCTTTTACATTTACCAGATGTTAAAGTATAGGTCTTTTTTATCAATCCGACCAGTATGCGTCGCATTCTTAGAAAAATGTATCGATAATTTCAGGCCCTCCCTCTGATTTCTGGTCCCCCCCTCCTTTCTCCTCCACCTCTCCCGACAAGCCGCTTCAGCCCATTCCTGCCGTCGAATCGAGCCTCGGCGCTTCCCCTGATACTGAACACTTCGTATGTTCAAGATGCCATAGCGAAATGAATCTTACCATCAGCTCCAACGTTTTGTCCTCCATCTCCGGCTCCATGTTGACGATCCCCCCCGAAACTCGCTCTGAAAATGGAAACCCAGCCCTGCGTCGGCGGCCCGCAAATGCAGAGACGTCATTCACTTCGCTCAACCACACAGCTTTGGTAGGGCAGTGTCAAAGGGTGGGTGGGGGATGGGAACGCCCATGCTATGAAAAAACGCGCTGATTGGACAGATTTTGTCAAAAGGGGAGTGTATTCACAGCTTTGGCCTTAATTGATTGGCTAACCGTGCTACTAAGGCTTCCCCGGTGACTCCCCCAAACAAAAGGGCAAATGGATGAAGATGCTGTTGCTATCCTGAAGAGGAATACACTAAGGCAAAATCAATCATCCGCATAACTTTGCTATGAAACGCTGCAGGATGTTGGCTATTTCAATACGTCCTGTGTGATTAAAGGAAATGGTATTTTAAATCCAGCGCCATAAAACAGTGACAGAAGTTGTGACAAGAATTTAAGGTTCTGTGTTCCTATAGCTTTGTGATGATATGGTCAAATACACATTGTGAGAATAGGCTTGGATTGTTTCAGTACATTGCCATCCAATGCCTGGTTAAAATGAGAGCAAGTGAGTGAGGAGAAGGATAAAAGTGACATGTGACACCAGGGGCCTCTTGCAAAAATCTTGGTTGCTAAGTTAACTGTTTAACTTTGCAGCGTAAAAACCTGGAACTGCATAATCATAGATTGATGCAAGAAGTCTCGTTCCAGGCTTTATTCAGCAAAGTAATCCAGAAAACTGAGTAAATCAGGGACAACTTTACCATCATACTTTCCCTTAGTTCACTTTTGTTGCTTTCCTGTAAATCCCATAGACATTTAAGAAATATGGTTGACAGTGAATTGTGTGCATATGTTTGAATTATTCACATTAAGTGTCAGAACTGGAATATCTTCACAGGACAGAATACACTTACATTCAGGTTGTTTTGTTTCCTTCTTAACACTCAGTGCCTACTCTGATAATTCATAAAGGCAAACTCCTTAATGCAGTTTTACTTCTTTAGCTTGTCTTGTGAAACAATGAATCATTTTTTAAAGAAAGAATGGATGCTCTTTGGATAGTTCTGTCTTCATTTCTCCGCAAAGCATTAAGAATGAAAACTCACCCTTATCTTTTAGCTTATTTCCCCAACAGAGGCAAGCAAATGCTAACTCTGACTTTTCTAAATGACCAATGTATCACATTCAAAAGTGTATCTGCAGAATTGCATCTACAAATTTTGAATGGATTTCTGATCAAATAAAGCCATCAGATTAATTTACAAATGCAATCAAATATCATAGATGGAATCTTGTAATTTGGATTCAGATTCTTGAAAATTTGAGAATTTAATTTTCCCCGAACACATCATCTTATATCAAGGGGGGCACTAATACCTATATCCAAGAGATCCGATACCTTTGATTTCTGCAATTTAAAATGAATTCATTTTAAACATGAGGTTGATCATGATGAACTAGGTAGACAACCGAATTCCCTAAAAGCAGTCATGCATACTCATCACTCACAGGACCATCACAATAAATTCAAGAGGTCTGCTTTTCCAGGAACAGGACACGTACAGCACAGGATTGAGACCACAGCAGATGAGGAGGTAGCAATGGTTTTCAGCAGTTCAAATTTAATACTTTGTCCCCCTTTCTCTACAGAAACCCAGGTAAAAAAAATCCCCCACTCTCATAAAATACAACAGCAGCAGTTACCAGTAAAAAAATGAAATGCAAAAAAAAAAAAAAAAAATTAAAACAAAAAAAAAAGGAAGAGAGAGAAAGCAAAGAAGGGAGAAGAGAGAGAGGGTAGGGAAATGACGAGGCAAGAAAGGAAAATATATTTTCTATATGCGAGGAGTCCAAAGTTCTTCTTCAGACTGGGTTAGGGGCAGCGAGGAATCTGGGAACTTGCTGTTGTGTTCGTTCAAAATGGAGGGGAAGGGGAAAAAAAGAACAAAAATGAGTCGAGTCCAATCCAACTAGGGGAAGGAACCAGCACTCTAAGGCAGGGATTTATTCAGGAAGGGCTTTCTCCCTCTCTGGATGAAAGAAAATCTCACTCCTCTTCAGCTTGTGTGATGTACTTTGTCGTGTGTACAGATGAAATGTATGTGCAAGTTTGTGTATGCAACAGGTTAATTGGAAGGTGTGTCTGTCATATATATATATGGTCATCACGGTTGCACCTCTCACTTGCTGCAAGAGAGGTGGCATTTTTCTTTCCTTATTTCTTCATTCATTCCTTTGCTTTTCTTTTTTCTCCCAATATCAGTCCCCGACTACCTAGTAGTCATCCAAATCAAAGAACTCATCGTCCTCTCCTTGGTACTCCATGCCCTGGAAATCCACCCTGTACCGCAAGATGCCTGAGGAACACAAAGATGATAGATTAACAAGGGTAATATGATGGCTGGCCAGTTTATGTCATGTTTGGTTAGATTGCGGCAGCATTAAAGGAAGAATTTGAAGTAGGATAAGCTAATCCCCATTACCTGTGGAGGTGGGAGTATTTTTATCTAAAAACATGAATTCCTGAAATCCCCCATTTCAAGTACTACTTACTGAATTACAAAACCAACATGAAATTTACTTTGGAGGAAATGTACAGGGGACTTGTATTTATTTGTTAATTTTAAAAAATGTACCGTCATTAAATTAATTTGACTTGCCATCACCAGCTCTACATTTTAGACCCTTAACGATTCCACAATTGTCCTGCTAAACATTGTGCGTCACACCTGTTCACAAAGAAAGGATTTTGCATGATTAAAGGCCTCTTTCACACCATCAGTATGAAAAGGCTTCAACTTGTAGCAAGAAACCACATTAAATATATTACATTTTCAATACTTTAATTTATCGTGACACTATTGTTGAAGTTACAACATAGAGTAGTTGGCAAGATGAATCACACACACTCTTTAGGATATACAACACTACACAACATTAAAACACTTGAAATGAAAGGGATAATGTGAAACTTTATTGATCACATAGGGAATTTCTAGTGCTATATGTACACCATACAGTGCAAATACAAAATAAAACTCAGCAATTCAGGGTGCTTTTAATTTGCCTTCACTATGCCTCATTTCTTTACCTCCCTGTCCACCACGTGTCTCTGAAAAAACTCAGAGGATGGCCAAAGGACAGGAGGAAAGCGAATCAAGGGGGGAAAAAAAAAACAGAACTGGAACAGCCTGTCCCCCCCCTGCTGTATCAAAATCCATATCAAGTGGCCCAGTAACAGGTAGCCTATCTAGTTAAAGTGCAGGAGTCTATTACTTTAATCTGCTGTAGCCAGGGTTATATGTCAACAACGGTTTGTTCCTAAAAGTGGTCTGAAACGGCTTGTTTTAAGCACTAGTCTTCAGTTCATGGAGTTAAGCTGATTATTATTATTAGCCTGTGACATTCTTGCAATCAAATATCCGTGGTGCACTCACCCCCAATGCCTCCAAAGCCCTTGACGAACTGGGACCCTTCCTGGCTCTTGTCTGTGACTATCTCCAGCGTGGCTCCAAATTTCTTGTAGTTGTTGGCAAACCACTCCAGGAGTGGCATGCTCTCGATCAGCTCATGTTCCTGCCCCGTCTAGAAACACAATCAGAGTCAGGAACACACTGCATGATGGGTAATAACTTCTATTCATGATGGGCCTAACTTAAAAATCACAGGGATCAGCCCTGTCTTTGCAGTGCTCACCTCCTTGTCTGTGAAGTGAGATTTGTCTTTCTCCTGCTCTGGCGTTAAGTACAAAGTCTTCTCATCTAAAATTCAAAGGGAGAGACATGAAGATTATTGAATCATAGCATAATATTTATTGCCTTGTTTCTCAGCAATGCTAGATGTGATATTTGTGGTTTGTGTACCGTTCTCTGCTCCATTGCTCTCTGCCCCATGCACACGAAGAATGTAACGCATGGTGTCTAAGTTCTCGTAGACTATGAGGATCTCCACTGCTCCCATCTCCAGGGCTTTGAGCGTGTCCTCCACACCAAAACAGTACTTCCCCGTGTCCTGACTGATCTCATCAAAGTACCGCCCTATAGAGAGGGACAACCATTAGGAGAATCTCTAACACAACACAAGCTTTTGTTTCCTTTAGCTGTTACTGGGGACTCCTACACACAGTTGTTCCAATGTGTCAATAGGAAGTCTCACCTATGAGCTTCTTCTCCTGGATGAACTTGACATTAGAGAGAACCTCTGCTGAGAGCTCAATTGCCTGGTTGAAACCATTCTCTCCACCATAGGAGATGTCCACCAGCTTCAGAACCTTGGCTTGTAACCTCTAGAAAAAGACACACACACACATAGGTTAAACACACTATAGAGATATCCACTCACAGGCATAAAGTGACATAATTAGAAGCACACCTAATGTGAATAGCCATTTAACTTTTTCCTCCAAACCTGGCAGCTTGAGAACTAAATCTTGGTATTTTCACTAAAGTCCCCAACATGAGAGACACGGTAAGAAATATGCCGACAACAATGACACATTATGCTGCAGGGTTTTGTTCCCACTAGAGCTGTGGCAGGCCATCTGTGCTATCTGTGGAAAGCTCACTTAAATGTTACCAGTGGTAAGACTGCCATTGCTCAAGGGTTAGTGCACCCCAAGAACTGCCGACCTAAGCTCCCAATCAAGTCTGGGATATGCAGATCATTTTCAAACATGTTTGTTGTTGCTCATGTAAATATTCTGTCATTTAACCAATATACTATATACTTTATATTTTGTCCTTTACAATATAAAGTGTATTGCCTAACAATGCGCGTAAAGGTTACAAATATTGGGGTGTAAGTCAACCCAGAGACAAGAGCAAATTGCAGATTGCACTACATGGCGGAGCGTAAATGATTGTGAAGAGAGTTTTAAATTAGGCTTGACGGAGGTACTCTTCATTACAGTATGGCTGTACACAGTATATACAAAGCTTAAAAGACCTATTAGCATTTAGAATAAATTGCTACAAGTGCGTTAACCCCACTGTATTTACCACGAATATAAAGAGAATTTGACAGACAGACCTTTTACTTATAGGATGCAGAAACTACGTGATTCTTTACACTGAGCTAAATGAATAGTATATCATAAAATGTATTTATTACTACTGTACATCTAGTGTGTATGTTTGTTTTCTAAATCACAATATTAAGGTTATATGGTCAATTGAGTTGTCTTGACTAAACATCTTAGTTGATTTAATTTTGTATTTATCTTGTTTGTATATGTTGTGCTTTTTTGTGGGGGGGTATCTATTCCCTACAGTGACAAGTGTTGTGTGTGTAAGAAATTAAACTGAGATGCAAAATTGCTTAGCAGTCTAGTTTCTGAATTGTTTGGAAAGACATTCACCTTAATTAATTATTGCTATATTACATAGTAAATACTTAATTGGTACTACTTTTTATCTGAACACACACAGACTTACCGGGTCAAACATGTCAGACTGGCTGAGCTCGGTCTTGAAGTCGGCAGAGCCAGCTAAGACCATTCCTGCCACATTAACTTTGTCGTTGGACACAAAAAGCTGGACAGCCGTCTCAGCCACTTTTCTCACATAGTTGTGTCTCTTCTCCATTCTCAGACGAGCAAAACGCAGAGCAGACTGCCCTCCTCTGCCTGGAAGAAAGATAAAGACAAGAAACACAATCTTTAGAATGAACCACAAACTAATAGTCCTTTTTGATTGAATCTCTAATCATCCGTGCTGTGTAGATGAAAATATCAAAAGTTCAGTGTTGTGCGAGCATTGTGGGTCAGTACCGTGCTTCTTGGGTAGGTCCACAGTGAACTTGTGTAGCACCTCCCTGGTGTTGCCCTGCAGCGTGCCAAACAGTGCCCCACTACCGTCGATCACAATAAAGCCAAACTTACTGTCGTCAGAGAGCAGGGCCGTCAAAGCCTGTGTTAGGGGGAGTGGGGGAAGAATGGATCATGAGAATGTGACAGAAAGCAACTGCAATATAGATACCAAAAGAAAAGCTGATGTCCCAAGAATCTTCTCTACAAGAAATCATCAATCACATGCAGACACAGAAACCAAAGAAAAGCTCTCACCTCGGTGTGGAACTTGTTGTCGCAGAGGTACAGAGAGGTGTTGATTGGCTTAAAAGGCTCAAAGTCGATATTGACTTTCTTCTCCTTGCCTTCCTCTGTCACAATGGTGCCACAGTACACGACCAAACCATTGGGTGGCACTGGCAAGAGAGAAAAGTCAGAGGCCAACAGATTAGACAAATATAAGGCTTTTGAACAGATGTATAAACAGTGTACAGTTACTGGAGGAATAGACAGCATCATCAAGCTTCCTCAAATATGTCACTGCACATGTTCTCTGCTCTCTAGGTTCTTAAAGGCCACAACATGCTGTGACAAAATGTCCGAAGTGTTTTCCCTGGATTGTTTTTCTTTTAGAATGTATGATATGATGTATGTACTGACACTGTACCGATGGGTAACACACACCCTTCTCCCATGCTTACAAGCTACCTACTGAGCAATTCAATGCTATAACCACCACATCTTGTGTCAGTTAAATATGAAATAAATAATAATATATATTACTAGCTGGTCACAAGCTGCAAGGAGGTGCAGCATACACCATATAAAATTTACATGCTTAGAAAGATGTTAGACAAGTACATTTATATGATTTCCAGTTCAATCTAGGCCTGCTGTAACTTGTGTTTATAAATCTGGACTTAACTGTCCACAAGGACAAAAATCAGATGCAACCTTCTGTTACTGATGATTATTTAGCAGCTTTTGCCACAGCCACTGAAATTATATCTTGTATCAGTAACATCTGCCTAAATGTCAATTAAACACTAGATCTGACTATCTTTGTGGCCTTTACTGGGAACATGAGGGTAATTTTTAATGTCCAGCTGCCCCTCAAAAACAAAAAATCCCACATGAAAGTCAACATAGTTTCACTTGGATTGTCGCTGTAACACATACCCTTGTTGTAGAGTTTTAGTCTTTGCTGTACAGAGGTGATGGCCCCGAGTACAGAGAGCCTGTTGACTCGGCTCTTGATGTTGGAAGCAGTGCCAAACTCATCAGCCAACATCTTGGCCACTCTGGATATCTGGTCCTTGGGAGGGATGATCAGTGAGATCATACTGGTTCCATTACTAGAGAGAGGGGATCAAACATTAGTGCTTACATAAACGCAATCTGCTATGAGGTGCAGATTCTAACTATAGACGCTATAAACATTAGTCCTTTACCACTACTAGAGTGTAACAGGCTAAACACCACAACAGCGTAATTCACATCTATATCAAAATGACATGATAGGTGTTATCCACGCTAACTACAATCAACTTTAGTTATTTGGAACAACAACTTTGACCTGTTCATTTTATTACCTTCAAGATAACCCCGCCTCTTACTCTCATCTCATTTTGTAAACACACAACCTTCCCTTGCAAAATATCACCTTGACAAGGACTGAAAGGTTGAGTGACAAAAAGGGTGGGCTTTTAGTTACACAGTATACAATCTCTGCCCTTGAATCCGGGGACTGAGTTTCAGTTCCACACTGTCTCTCCATTCACTATCTATCAAGAGACAAAGCATACCAGTATACAGGCTGACACTGCAAACACACGGCAGGTAGCTGCAGCTGGATGAATATAGGGCAAATGGTCAACTGTGTGTGACATGGCAGGCTGTGGAGCACAGGACAGCAAATTCTGCGCAACACTAGACAGCAAGCTGTCGCAGAACAAGCTACAAGCCAGTGTAGCAACACCCACATTTCAAATGTCATGTTTGATCATTCAAAAAGGCCACAATGTCCCTACCGGTAAACAGCTGATCTGGAATTATTTTCAGCTGACCATTTTGTACCCGGTATAGCTTCAATGTAACGCTGAGCAGCTCGGTTGCCATGAGGTAACTGACTTTTGGACTCTTGAGGGAATCAAGAAGCCCTGCCATATTATGTACATGTAAAAAGGCCAGGCACACATAATTTTAAGTTGTAGAATCTGTCTATAGGAGCATGTGGAAGTCTAACTGACCTAGCCGGCCTTCCTTTCTCATCAACTTGCTTTCTTGTTACAGACACCCATGGCGGCCTCTTTCCAGAGATGACGTCTATTAGCGGGTCTCATTAGCAACACAGCTAACATTAACGTTACTAGATTTATACCCTCTGTGGGACTTTAAGCAAAATTCTACGCAATGTCACCCGTAACACATACATTTAGACAAACCAAAACACATACTCCTCCAAAATCACACACGTGTTTCCAACCTCCAGACAGCATGAATGCGACAGCAGTTAGAGCTTTGCAATTGGCAAGCTAGCAGCAAAAGCTACGGTAAGCTAAGTTAGCTATGCTAAGCTAACCACTCCCAAATTCGGCCCCACTTATCCGATCCCCAGCTGTTGTGACGGTCAACATTCACACCATCACCAGAAGCCATAAACCCTAGTACAGTTGGTCCGGCCACTGCATCGACACACAACTCAAATCGATCCCTTACCCACGGGCAGCTTCCAAACTTTTGATCAGCTTCTTGATTTTCCATATCTCCACGTTCCTGTCCGCCGCGCTGGGGTCGTCCGCCATCTTTCTGCTGTAATCGCTTCAGCACCTAAAAAGACGTGAAAAATGAAAAGCAAAACATATGCGGTGAACCGGCCAGTAACCAGACTGACCGACATTCACAGTCGTACTAGACTGACAAAATATTCGTTCTAACTAGGTGGACATGGTAAGTTACCTCCAAACTAGTGGCGCGGTGTCCGTTACGGCACCTGACCAGTACTGGCAGCTGGACTGACCGTGAGGGAAAGACTCTACCCGGGGTGGCTTTGTCAGTAGAGTACGCGGAGAATAACAGGCCTACAGTCTGCCAGGCCCTAGCGTCCACCCTGTTCTTATCTAATACGACCTACTTTCCCCCTGTTCTCCTGGAAACCAGCTGTCAGCTTTTCAGACGTTGAATATATATCGGAATAAATGGATCCGGTACGGTACCTGCCTCGGACAACGCCGCTCCGCTCCGCTATCTGTCCGCTGTGCTACGTCGAGTCGGTGGTCCGAGGAGTGACGTTGCCTTCCCGACCGGTTTCTCTCTCTTCCACACGCCGCGCGTGGTACTATCGATGGGGCTCACATGTAGGAGGTGGTTAGAATTGTGGCGTTCACTTCCTGGAAACCACATAGAAACCAATGACAGCTCTCGGTTAGTACGTCAATCATACAAATCAAAACAATGATTGGACGGAAGCTAAAAACGTCGATGAAGCTGAGTTACTGGGGATAATGGGATTTGTAGTTAGTGTGATTCAAAGACTTCAGTTGAAGTAACAGGTTGCGCCAAACAGCCTTTTTTTTTTACTGTTCATTTAGCGTTTGTACTTAGTGTATTAGCTAAAGACTTCTTCCCTAAATACACTTTAACTCCCAATGGGCTGAAACACTGTCCCATGGGAGAAACATTTGGCCTTCAAAAATAGCAGTGGGTAAACTGAGGGCAGGAGGATTAACTGTAGCGACTCAGTTTTCTGAAACATTCAGCAGTAGATAGTGCCATGACAATTCCAGAAAAACATTACAGCAGAAGTTACTTTTTAAAGTACTCTTCATTATGGCTTATGCTCTTCTTAAAACTTAACTCTGCTAACCACCTACTGTACACTACTGGCAGAGATGTGCTCTGTCTTTCACTTAGGCTATCTTTTGTCAGTTTGTCACTTAGCCTACTTTAGAGGATAAATTCACCTTCATAGCCCTACATGACATTGCTAATGATGATCAGAAACCTTTCCGTTATCTTCAGTACCAGTTCACATGCTCATCAACCAGATTCCAAGTATTAACTGCCACATTTTGTGATGCAACAGGTGTGTTGAATGTTACATATATGGATGTTTTCCTTTGTATATCAGTTCATCCATGCTTTTAGCCTGTGAGTGTTGTTGCAACTGTTGAGTGGGCAATTTCAAGCCAGAGAAAGGTCATCTGTCCAATTAGTGTGACTGGTGAATCCTTTTCTAAAACAAAAAGAACAAAACAAACAAAAAAAAACAAATCTAGCAACATGTTTCAAGCCAAGCGGCGCAGTAATCCAATTATCGTCTGTTGTTGAGGTGGATGATGCAGATGCAAATTATTGGGTGAGATGCCAGGTGAGCTATGTGTAAGCCTAAAATTACAGTTTGAATACACTTTAAGTATAGTGTGGTTCTTCTTAAGGGTTATAGGTCGCTCTGCAACACAGCAATTAACTGACGAGCCCAGAGAAATATATCAGTTCTACCATTTTTCTCTTAGAATGTTTTGTCAATGACATTTGGTTCCATTTACAGGAGGAAAAAATGATAGAAATGGTGATAGAATAAACATTAGTATAGGCCTACACTTTGAACTCACATCACAAAATCTGATATATTAAAAACATTTTCAACTAAAAGGTTTCTGTTCACTGTTAATGCTACATTTATGTTAATGTTTTTAAAGTAAATGCTATACATGTGTTGTGGTTGTCGTCCGATCCGTCTTAAGACACCTGGTTATTAGAAAAATTAAGACGCTAATGTGGATGACAGTTGTTGCATGTCTTTTTTCCCCTCTTTGTTAATTACACTGTCAGAAGAGTGGTTATAAGTTGTGCAAGCACTCTTAACATCAAAAGCTTATTGTAATTCCACCTTGAAACCTGTTTATAATGTCCTTTAAAGACCTTCCAACACATTTTTTTTTTTTACTTTTAATGAACATATTGGGCTTGAGGTCTGGTGTATCACTTTTCCTGAAATGTTTGCATTTTCCACTATCATTCTAAGTAGGTATGTTAAAGGTATAATTACAGAAAAAAAATAATTAGAAGGGGGGAGCAGTGAGAGCCTAAATCGGAAGCAAAAATGGCAAAAATATATGGAGACAAGACACTTAGTCTGACGTATTTCCCTCCTGAATTGAAGATCTACAATGGTGCATCCTGCATTTCCCCTTTACATGGCGTATGAAAGGATACTAGGGCCTATACACATTTAGACCACTAGATGACAGCATTGGTTAAAGGACAAATTCATGGCTTCTACAGCATATCACTTGTTTTCATTAATTGATGAAGGAGCATCATATCCCTGGAGCTTCTGTTTTTTGTATTGCTCGATGGGACACTCAGAAGTCAGGTCTTGTTGTGTATTTGTTGTACTAATTGTGGCATGCGGTTTGTTAGACTTTATTAGGTTGCCATATGCTGGATATTAGTCAGTGTCTTTAGTGAATTGCGATTGTTTCTATCGGAACAAACATGTGTTTGTACATGACGCAACACGCCCAAGGATTATCCCTGTGGTATTAACAATCTTTGGTGAAATGGGGGAGTGGGAGGAGGTGGGTGGAGCTTATGTCTGGATTTGGCACTCACTGGATGGCTATATCATGGAGAAAAAGCAGTTTGTGCAACTGACTGCCTCCAAAATTGTCCAGCACCGGTATGAGTGACAATTCATCACCATCTGTCGACCATCAGAGCTTTAATGATCTGTCACTTGGAAATGGATGGTGCTTGCTGTGCGGTGGATGGGAGCTGTCCTGGCCAGGGCTGCTATTCCTCATTTCACCTGGTCATCATACATGAGCATTCAGATGAGCAGAGAAGGTTGACAGGTTGTTAAATCCTCAGCATTCTAGCTAAATAAGAAACAGTGTTTCTTATTATAGCAGTAAGAAATACAGTCAGAATAAGGGGTTATATCAGGGGTTTCAACCCACTTTTTTTTTTTTTGCCTGTGGCGCAAATATTCTCACGATCCCAGCAGTTAGAGAGATGTAAAGTTGTTGTATAAATTTGATTATTATAATGTAGTATTACATGATCACAATGTAATTGCCCCCTTTTCTGCTCATGTTTTTTAATTGTTTTTGTACATACTGTATGTGTAGTATGCACATGTATCTACAAGAATGTTTCTTGTTGAATATTTTATCTGTTATGCACTTTACTGGAACATACTCTTTTATCTTGAAAGTGATTTTTTTTTATTAAACTCAGGTTTGGATATATATATTATATCATATATTTGAGATGTACTCAACTTCATCACTTATGATTCACATGTGACTAATTGTTACTTTACTCACATATAGCCAGCTGCATAAAGTAGCTACTCAATAAACGTGTAGCTATATGGCTATCCTTCCCTGAATGTCACATAATAATAATAATAATAATTAAAGCTGCAAGCAGCGATGGACGGGCCCGAGCACCTCCTGCACGTCGGGACATGCAGCAT